>BQNB010054329.1:0-39592 GCA_026074375.1 Tanacetum coccineum | reverse complement strand
CAAGAGTTTATATATGATATTAAGAGTATTATGAACATTCTAATACAAATTATAAGTTTATGGAACAAGATCTTAGGCTTAATTGAGCTAAAATAGGTTGAAATGGGTTTTTCGGGTTTGTACGCCTAGTAACGACTTCAAGGGCTCCTTTTTCTTGATTCTTGGCTTCTATTCTAAGCTAAGGGATCTTATACCTCTTCCTTGGCTGAGCTAGAACTCCATTTGTGTGTGTGTTGAAGGTTTGAGGTGTGATTTGAAATATATGCATGTTTCGGCTATTTATAAGGTTGAAACACCCTTGGTGTCCAAGTTTTAGATATGAAAGGTGTCAAGAGTTGTAGAGTGGTGATTAAGGAGGGCAATAGATGGTTCATGGAAGCTATGGAGTGTATCAATGCAAGGTGGAGGGTGTTGTGGTGGTTTCATGTACAATGGAGGACAAGTAGGCGACAAGTCCAAACTTGGTGCTTAAGGATGGTGATATAGGTGCTTGTAAGCTACTTGGGTGGCTGGTTGGTGATGTCATAGAGGTGCTTGAGGTGCTTGGTTGTTTAAAAATGGGTAAAATGAAGAAAAAGGTTGCCCAATTTGGTTTAGGGTTTCGGGTTAGGATTTTTGGTTTTAATTCGAGTTAGGGTTAGGGTTTAAGATAGTTTAGAGTTTAGGATTAGTGTTAGGATTAAGTTTTAGGGTTTAGGATTAAGGTTTAGGGCTTAGTTTTAAGGTTTAGGGTTTAGTTTTAGGTTTAAAGTAAAATTAGGGTTTTAGGGTTTCGTTTAGGGTTTAGGGTTTTAGATTAGGTTTTAGAATGATTTAGGGATTAGGTTTAGGGTTTAGGAGTCATGCATTAAGTGCTTGTACCTTGTGTTAAAGTGGTGGTAAGAAACCAAAGTGATTTAGGAGGTAAAATGACCTAATTTGACTTTCTTGCATTATCGACTTATACATTGTTTAGTTGAGCATTTTTTGAATCGTTCTTCGTTTCGTTCAAGACTCACCTTTGAAGATTTGATGTATCTACAACAGATGGATTTTGCACAATAAACACAATATCTTGACTGACAACTGCTCTTAAGAGATGCTCAATTTACAATTCCAGTGCCTTGTGCTTAGCAAGAGATTCATCAGCTTCTTTTGCAAGAGATTTGAAGTCTCGAACAAATTTAGCTGCTTCTTTCAAAAAGTATATTTTGAAATTTTGCACTCTAGCGTCAACCTTTTTTACAATTTTAATGAATCTCTTGGTGTAACAGAAGATGACCAATTGTGTATACCTAAAGTCATTTTTTGTTTGACAACAAGTTGAAGAGTCACAATGGTGTTGTTTACCCCATTTAGAAATTTTTGTGCAACACTTGGTGTAGTATCATCCGAAAACACTTCATTTGGTATTGAACTTGATTTAAAAACATTGGCCGTTTTGGAAGTATTTGAAAAATACAACTCTTCACATGACTTGGCCGTTTGAGAAACAATACCTCGAAGATGATTAATCTTGGTATAATTTGCTGGTTTTATCTTCTGTGTTGAAAGAAAATGAGAAACAAATACCCTACTAAAACATGCTAGGTGGGTTGATATATAGTACAAGAGACTTGGACTCCTATATGGAGTCGTTGTGGGCTTTTATTGGGCGAAACTATTTCAATGGGCTTAAAGCCCGACACTTAGGCCCAATTAGCATAAATGAATTTCCTGTAAACTACGTTTTCCTATACAAGGCTCGGGAATATTAATGACCATCACTTTACATAAAATCACGGCTAACAATACGTAAGTATTTCTTAGCTTTCGTAACATAGTTTAAGGTTTCGTAAAACTAATAATAGCTTTTGTAACATAGAAATTAGTCAATTTGAAAAGATAACATTGATATTATCACTTTAAATTGCTTAAAATCAAATTGATAGGTTTCTTATTAGTTTCGTAGCTAAGTTTTTATGAAAGTTTTGTAAGAGGTTTTGTGAAATTTTACCATGTAAGGGTAATTGGAATTTACAAAGTGGTTTCGTAAAGTGGGCTTTTGGTAACAGTTTGGTTTCATAGATCTGTGGAAGCTTTCGTTTATTTGTCGGTTTCATAACTGGAGGTTTCGTATAAAAGATTGGTTTGGTTTCGTTCTTCAAGCTTTCGTAACGCATGTTTTCATATTCTCGAGGTTTTCGTATACGTTTCCTATTAAAGGTTTCGTAACTGAAGGTTTCGTAACAGAGGTTTCGTATTACAGTTTGAAACAGTTTCATATTATTGAGGTTTTGTAAGACTTGGTTTCGTAAGAGGTTTCGTAACATAGTTTTCAGAGGTTTTGTTAATTCAGTTTTCATATTGGAATGTTTCGTATCTCATTGGAAGAGGTTTCGTAACACATTTAGGGTTTCGTAATACTGTTTCATAGGTTTCGTAACACAGTCGTTGGGTTTCGTAATACCGTTTCAGAGGTTTCGTAACACTGTTTCAGAGGTTTTGTAACACAGTCGTAGGGTTTCGTAACACTGTTTTTATAGGTTTCGTTATCCTATAATTTGAGGTTTGTAACACAGTTTAGAGGTTTCATATCTTCTATTTTTGGGATTGAGCGTTCGTATCTAAGCCGACTTATTACTTACCATTTATATAACGATAAGTTTGTTTCTCTTCAAGGTTACTTCATTCAAAAGTATCGTAAGACATAGACAAAGTTGTAATTACTCGTGATTTCAGGGATTACAGGACTTTATCTCTAAAACGATCCAAGTTTGCTTTGTAATCATTTTTGACTACAACATGTCTTACTTCAAAACAGCAAAAATTAGCTGACTCAGATGCTAATGAAAGACACTCAAATGCATGAGAAAGGGAATTATATTCCATGGTGAACAAGTCAGGTTCAGAATAATTTTTGTTATAATTAGCTTGATGAGGGGGATCGAATGTGGCGTTTTAATAGAGAGATAATCGGGCTACCTCTAAGCAGAACGAAGGCCTAATGATTGCTAATCCAGACCAATACTACTGAGAGGATACTTGAAAACCATTATCAAAAAAGTGACGATAATAGAGAAGCAATTTGTTTTAAAAAAAAACCCCAATTGTGATGTGAAAGTTATAACTTATCTTCTTCAAAGCCATTACATAAGGAACATCTATAATCTGTTGATGCATGAAAATGTAAATATGCTAAGGATAGTAGGTATGATTAAATGGATGATGTTTCGGTTCTGATGTATAGTCATGTGAGACACTCACGAACTCATGGATGAGTTTGACAAATTGGCAGTAAAAGAACGAGAATCTCGCTAGAATTTGCTATATGTAGCAGATTGACAACACTCTCGCGTGAATATTATGTATCATACATTGTCTCATCATATTCAAGGTCAATCAACGCAAGGTTTATTAATTGCCTGCAACCGAAGTGGAGCAATTTATGGTACCATGGTGGCTCGTCATAATTAAACACAGGCTCGAGTACTCATCGTACGATAATCAGTTGTATGATTCCTTAATACAGTTTGAACCACATGTTCTAGCATCAAAAGCCAAGAAAGCTGCCAAGAATCATGATCCTTTAGCCCTGCTTGCTCATCCAAATGCTTCTTCTTCACAATCTCATGCAAATTCCTTCTAATTCACCACAGACATACTTTGTCCCAATCCTTTTGCCATTGTGATTATGAAGATGGTATCTTGGGGGTATGCACAAGGGGATTCTCCAGAAGTTGAAGCTTACAACTGGTATGATGTTATTAGCTCGAAGCTAGCATCAAGAAGTTCTCACACTACCAATAATCATCTTCGTTACTTTTCTAAACCAAGAAATCAAGCTTAGTGGCTTCTGTGATTCTGGATGGGTTAGAATTGACATCAAACCAAGAATGCAGGTTATGTGGAAATGGTAACAGGTTTCATGGAGACAAAACTTGATTAAGCATTTAATGCTAGGAATGGAAATGATGGACTGCAATCAGATTGTCAGCGTGTCTACGAACTGAGTCAATCTGAGAATAAGGCAATTGCTCAGTGTTAAACTGCAATGAATAAATGGCACTATGCTTGTTGATGTCAAAAACCAAGAGTTTATGATGCAAAGTATTTTAGAGAACATACGGAGGCTTGCGTATGGACAGATGAAGACAGAAGCAACCTCAAGGACAGAATAATTATTCATGCTCGATAATTCTTATTGAGATGACATATTGGAATAGCTAAACTGTTGCTAGTAATTCTTGTGGCTGAATTTAACCAACTGATGACAATGCTAACTCTAAGCCATCCTATGAAGCAAAGGTTATCAGTGAGGTAAATGCTTCAAACAAGGTTCATGAACAAGTTAATCATGTGAAACCAAGGTTGTCAAGATCGGGATCTTACTTAGGATCGTTTTCGGCTTTGCAAGATCGTAATCGTAGGATCGGATCGGGATCGTAAGATCCTATGAAAACATATATATTTTTGTATAAGGTTATTTTTTTATATTTCTATATGTTTTTATATAATATTTTATATGATGAGCATTTACATATATCCCAAAAACACTTCAAATTTACATTTTTTTATACAAACATTCTTTAATAGCATTTTACATCATGCATTGATAACTTGTGTTTTTACGTGAAAATATTTAATTTTTTAAATTTCTATTGTGGTATATATGAATATTTAATCCTGTCGTCCCCTTATATGAAAACGAATTTAAATGGATGATAAAGAAAACAGTGATATGTTCAAAGTACCATGGTAATAGTACATTAGATATATTGTAATAAATAACTCTGTACAAAGTTCATTCATGTTTCAATCGATATTTAATATGAATGATAAGGATAAAAAAAGATTACTAAATACGAGACACATACTTCACTGTCTCGTCATCGCAGGTTTTAATCGATACGAATAGAAAAAAAATATGAAACCGTCTTGATGAAAATTTATAAACCTTAGCCTAAATTACAAAAAGTCCAAAATAAGGCCATTCTACGATCCTACGTGATCCGATCCGATCCTACGATCATACGATCCTACGATCCTACTTGAATTACGATCTTGTTACGACCCTGATCGTTTTTTGTGTGTGGAATCATAGGTATCGTTACGATCCTTCGAATCAGGGATCGCGATTTTTTTGACAACCTTGATTGACACTAAAACTTAGCTATTATCATACATTCTGCCATGATTCGATGATCAAATACGATCGTAGTGCCTTCATATTAATCATATTTGATGATCCTTATGTGGAAAATAATGGTGGTACATTTGAACATGATTCAAATGCTCATGATGAGTATCATAATATTCAAATGCTGGCATATAATGTTCAAAGAGAAGCTGAAAATAAAAAACGATTAAACAATGAGCTTAAAAGGCAAAAAGAGTTGCTACAAAAGGAGCTTGAGACGTTTAAGGATTAGGTCAAAACACTTGAATAAAAAACAATTCAATGTTCAAAATATAAAGAAACGTGTGAAGAGTTGGAATGTGAAATACGTGATGATAAGGACACCACTGAGAGAATTTTGAAAGAAAAAGATAAAATTAAAAGTGATTTTTTCAAAGTTGAAAATGAAAAGCTAATAAGTTACAACATGACTACTCTAGTTAGCTAAAAGGAGTGGGGGCTTTCAAAGAACGAGAAAATCGATATATTGACGATATTGTTGATCTTGAAAAGAAACTGAGTTCTCGTGATCGAATTGTTTATAAAATGGGCCAATCAATTCAAACAATTCACATGCTTGGAAAAGAGCCAAATAAAGTTTATGATCATTTTCTTAAAGCTGGGTTGGGTTATAAAAATCCTGAACGTCTCAAGAAGGCCATTGCCCACAACAAAAAATGTATCATGGTGAAATGCTTCATAGTACTAACTTAAAAATTGATTCACCTGATTCTGAGGAACTTTAGAGGATGCGAAAGAAAACGTTCGATTGAAATGAGGATAACAAAATGCGTTCTTCGCTAAACTTTCGTACTCTATGGAAAAATTAAATGCGGGGTCTTTATGAAACATTTGTTCCTTAACAGAACCTTTGTTGGAACAAACATATTTTTCATTCATTCTACTTCTATATAAGAAATGCCAAAGAGTGTAAATTGTTAAAAATGTTGACAAAAAATGAGTTGTAGCAATTCACGATTTACGGAAACGAATTAATGCGACTCTTTTAGAAGAAAAAGAAAGGAGATGGATGTCTGACAGTCAAAATTCGGTAAGAGAATTTTATAAAACTGATTTAATTCCGATGTCTGATTCTTGTAATAAAATTTTAAAGAACATCAATTAAGAAAAATTCATTGAAGAAGTACAGAAATGTTTAAATATTTTTGGAATCTATGGCAAGATCAGATATGTAACGGAAAATCTCCAAGGAAAATATTTTCAACAAGAGTTCAACCGACTTTTGGGGGTTATCCTTGACAATGTGAAAATTCTGAGATTATGTGTTGATTTCTGTTGAAAACACGAAAATATGAGAAGTTAAAAATGAACTTGCGAAAAGTTCAAATGATTCCAAAGATATCCAAGCCAATTTACATCAAAAGAATCAAAATTCTTGAAAATAATTTTAAGCGATCACAAGCTCAAAGTATTGATTTTAAACACAAACTACAACATCAAAAAGATAAAATGGCTTGTGACATATCTTGAAAGTCAAGAGTGTCTCAAAATTAAATGATGACGAAGTGTGTTGCTAGAAAAAATGTTAGAATTTTTATAAAGTACTTTGCTGGCAGATATCGAAGTTACTGTTGTGATATTAAGTACTGCACGCAATTGCTTGCTGTGCTGAACAGTGCTACTGTTAGTTATAGAAATGGTACTGTTTGCAATATCAAAGTATCTGTTATAAAGTTTTTGAATTTTAGAAGGATTGTACTAGGAGAGATAAGATGTGCATGGTTGTAGCCCAATAGGGTTAATCCTTGATGTCTATAAAAGGACCCATTGGAAGGCATAGTTAGGTGCGAGAACGAGTACAAGTCTTAGAAGAAGTATTATCGATTAGTATTATTTGGTGTTTAGGGAATCTGTGAAAGTTAGCAGGTTCAAGGTGCCCCTGTGATAATAAAAGTTTTCCTGTTTTGTACGTACTTCTCTGCTGTGTTGCTCTTCTTTAATATTATCAATCTCGATTCCCATAGTGATAGGTATTTGTGTCAGCGTTTATAGTTTTATCTTGGATTTATTCAGGTGTAGTAATATCCTTTACAGCTAAAGGTTCAACATATTAGAGTACATCGATCCTAACAAGTGGTATCAGAGGCTTGTGAGGAAACTCTGATTAAGAAGAAACTTTGTAACATACTGATATCTTTGCAAACACTATAGATGTCTGAAGCTGGAAAACCACACCTCACTGCCTCAAACGTCACTGCATAGTTTCCAATCATCAAGAAGGGTGAGTTTGACATATGGTGCATGAAGATGATACGTATATTGCAATTACTGATCCTATTCTTATGGGATTAGTAAATAACAAGGTGACAGGTTACAACAGAACCAGGTCTTCCTTCAGGTCAAAACTTCTGCCCCGAAAACCTTCAATTGTTGTCAATGCACTGAGAAACATATGAGAAAGCTCCTCAACATATTGCTCTCTGACAATACAGATATACCATCTCTTGGAGTCTTCCATGATGCTTAAGATGCCAGGAGTTTGTGGGCTGCTATAAAAGCAAGATTTAGAGGTAATAAGGAATCTAAGAAGATGCAGAAAAATATCTTGAAACAACAGTTTGAGACCTTTGTTGTTGGAGCTCAGGAAGAGGCCTAGGGACTCGATATGACAGATTCTAGAACATTATTAGTTGCTAGAGTTGTATGATGCTAAGTATCTTGTGAAGATGCTATTTAAAAGTCAGTTTCTCAGACGTCTACATCTGTGTGGCAGTGTGGTTGCTACATGATCTAGAGGACTAACTGGATGAGATGAATTGGACTTTGATATCTTTTACAACCAACTGAAGGTGTATGTGCATGTGTTGAAGGGTGCTTCAAGTTCAAATTTACACATGTAATTGCTTTTATGGTCTGCTGAAATCAAAGCAGTATTCTAGAACAAAAGTACTGCTGATGATAAATATGAAATCATCACAAAGGGTATGCTCAGGCTTCATCTAGCAAGTTGAATAGAAACTCTCACAATCTTCTTTCAACCTCTTAAGATGGGAAATCATATGTTCTTTCTTTGCTCAACAAAGGCTTCTACTGCCTGAAACTCATGATGATGAGACTTGCTGCAAATTGATGATGATGCTAGGGAAGACTAAATGACATCAGATGGCAGTAGCTATGATACTGCATAGATAAGAAAAGTTCATGTGAAAGACAGGGAAGGACCCATTAACCTCAAGCTGAAAAATGGGATCACCTTTGACAAGTCAAATATTGAATGCTTTAAATGTCAGAAGTTGGGTCACTTTGCTAGGGTAATGCAAGTTTCGCTAAATATCAGGCAAACTGAGCCAATGGAAGATAGGAAAAGAAGAATGGTGCCATTGAAGATTCATAACTCAAAAGCTTTGGTTAGCAAAAGTCAGCAAGGTGAAAAATTTGACTGGGACCAAGGAATTGCATGGATGTCCTGTCTCCCCCCCCCCCCCTGTGACTTTTGCTATGGTGGCACTAAATGGAATTGAAGAAGATGATTGGAGCATAGAGATTGATGCAGACCATATGGATCTTGGACAAGATGGATTTGGAGTTTTTGACTGGAGCGAAGAAGCTGATAATGCACCAGTTGCTCTTGCTTTGATGGCTACAAGCTCAACTGATTCTTCTAACTCAGAGGTACCCTACTGTTTTAATTGCAGTAAATCTATATAAAAAATTGTTGATATGATTATTCAAACTGAAAAGATATTTTTCAAAGAAGCTAGGTTGACATTCAGGGTATCAAATTGAGCTTAGAATCATTAGAGTCATAATTAGAACCATGAAAGAATGAATACGCACATTGGGGGTGATTTAAATCATGAAAAGATGGAAGTAGATTTTAAAATGATGGGATTGGAAATTAGGCGAATAAAACAAAAAGAAATGGATAATGTCATAAAAGATAGGATTGAATTGAAAGAAAAACTTGAAAATGGATAGTATGCATACTTCTTTGCAAAACTGGAAATCTGAACAAACAAAAAGTTTTTGTCTGATAAAACATGTATCGGATTTGGACGCCCGTGAACATATAGTCAGTAGTGTGGAAAGTACATTCTATGGGGAATGAAACTTTGGTCTGGATCCTTTGTATGAAACTTTCAAAAGACGAAAAAGCATACAAAGCTAGTTACCTACCCAATGTGGACAATTATTCCACCTAGGGCCAGATGTTGCTATTACAGGGATAGATGAGCTAGCAATTAGGAATGAGGTGATTAAACAAAGAAAACTCGAGTTCTGCTGGAACATATCATGCATCTTCGTGAATCATAAAAAAGAGCTGACTTCATCAAAACCAAAGAACAAACCCAGAATACTGTTAAGTCTAACACTGACTAGAAACAAGGTCAATTTATTCGTAAGATTGGGTTGACTAGTGATGATGCAGATGGTTCCACTAGGATTTTCAGAATTATGCAAGCCAAACTGTTTTGAAATCAGAAACATCTTCTTGAAAAACAAATCACCTAGGAGTAAGGATAGTTTTGGTCAAAGATCTAGGAGAAGGAGACTTAGGCACAGAGATGGTAAAGTATGCTTTGTATGTTACAGTCCTAATCACCTAATCAAGGATTGTGATTTACATGAAAGAAAAAACTCAAACAGACCCAAAAACCTAAACCATTGGAAACACAGGTTGAAGGGACTCAACGATCAGTTTGGTATAACACAAGTAGGGTAAATCACTCCGAAATTTCTTCAAGAGACTATAGGCACCTCATCATAGAAGGTCTTTTATCCCATCAGCAGTACTTATAAGGGTAAGGTTTGAAAAGAAACTGGTAGATCAAAATGTCACAAGCAGAACTTCACAAAGTACTGCTAGGTGCATTTTTACCAAAATACTGCTTAGACCAAATGTATCAAAAAAGCAGACTTTACAAAAGTACTGCTAGGCCCTATTTTCCAAGACCAGTGTTTAGCACAAGTGCTAGTAGACCTTCATTAGATGCTTCTAAGATAAATGGATTAATGTAAGACTAAGAGAGATTCAGCTTTTCACACCCATTAGGTTTTTTTTCAATAAAGATCTGTTGACAGACCAAAAAAAGCCCAAAGCAATCCTATAAAATCTAGAATGGGTTAAGACAGAAAGTACTGCTGGGGACACAAGCCAAGTACTTCAAGAATTAGGTGAAAATGGGAGTGTTGTCGACAAGTCCTACACAAACATGAGCGGATCACAGGCGCTTGGGCATATCTAGATCAGTAGGCACAGAATTCTCTAGTCTCTCGTTACACACCTCATCTCGATCTAACTTTGTCGTATCTGCTAAATACGCCTCATTAGGAGGATGATTCATAAGTACAGTAATGATCCTATGCGCGTTTATTAAGTCGAGTTTAACTCCTTAATTGTGTGTCTGCAGGGCAATCCAGAAGAGGAACTAAAAGATCATGCTATTATTGATAGTGGTTGCTCTGGAAGTATGACAGGAGACAAGGACAAACTCTCAGCTTTCAACGGATTACAACGGTGGTTATGTAGATTTTTGGTAAATGTGTCCTAAAGGTGGAAGGAATAAATGGGAAAAGGAACTATTCTAGACAGTCACTGAATAGAATGTTTTGAGTAATGTCATCGCCTATGCTAAGGAACTCAAATTCAATCTTCCTATATGTCTCTCAGATCTGTGACCTAAAGATAATGTTCTCTTTACTGATACTGAGTGTCTAATTCTCTACCAGGAAATTTAAGATTGTTGATGAAAACCTTGTGCATTCTCAGAGCTCCTTGAAAGAAGGATGTATACAGTCTGAATCTCAAAAGTATAATTCCTTCTGGAGGAGTAACATGTTTAGTTGCAAAAAGCTTCTAAAGATGAAGCTATTTTGTGGCACAGAAGATGGGGGCACGTGAACTTCAAGAACTATCCAATAGCTAATTGGTTATGGCGATCTGGTCTGAGGTTTTACTTCTAAGACAGTCAAACATGATAATTCTGTCTGGCTCGGGTAGAAAGGGTTAAACCTAGATATGGCCTTCTTGCAAGAAGCTGAGGATCTTGAGAACTGTTAGAGAAACCTTAGAGGTTGTCCTATGGATTTATTTGGACCTGTTTCAGTAGCCAAAGTTTGACAGAGATAAGTGAAAAAGTACTGCTTAGTGGTAACTGATGATTGCAGTAGATTCAGCTGGGTATTTTTCTTGGTTTACAAAGATGAGACATATGACATACTTCATGACTTGATTGTGGGCTTAGAAAACAAGGTAAGATGAAAAGTGAAGACCATCAGGTGTGACAATGGGACAGAGTTCAAAAATAAGTTGATGAATGAATTTTGTGCCAAGAAAGGAATCCAAAGAGAGTACAGTATTGCAAGGACTCCACAGCAAAACGGTGTTGCTGAGAGAAAGAATAGGACTCTCATTGAGGCAGCTAGAACCATGCTTGCAGATTCACTTCTACCAATTCAATTCTGGGCTGAAGCAGTACATACTGCTTGTTATGTACTAAACAGGGTGTTGGTGACTAAACCTCAAATGAAGACTCCTTATGAGTTGTTAATGGGAAAATCTCCTAACATCAGCTTCATGAAACCATTTGGATGTCCTTTGACTATATTGAATACCTTGGATCATTTGGGTAAATTTGAAGGAAAATCAGAAGAAGGATATTTGTTGGGTTACTCTACTAACAACAAAGGTTTTAGAGTATACAATAGGGTTACCAGAAAAGTACAAGATTGTCTTCATGTGGATTTTCTTGAGGATCAGATTAATCAGAAAGGAAAAGGTCCTGATTGGATGTTTGACCTTGACATTCTAACTCCTTCACTGAACTACATTCCTGTAAGGAAAGAAAATCAAGTTGATACAGCTGTAAAACAATCCAATTCAGTAGACTTTGAAGATGTAGATGATCAGTAGTTTATAGTTCATGGTTCAAGCTCTTTTGGGAACAAAGCTGTTTCAGGAGCCATTACAAATGATGCTCAGAACAAGGATTCTGATGAAAGTACTGTTGACAAAGAAGTTCCATTCACTATAGAAGACCAAGATCTACAGAAGGAGTTTGAGAATTTGATGCTTCAAGAGACTATTGCTCATACTCATATGGAAAATCAAGGAGTTGCATCTAAGAAGAGAAAAGAAAAAGGCAAAGAAATTTATGATCTATCAGAATCTGATGATGATTTGCCTAAGGATGGAATTTTTGATGGAAATTCCTTTGATGATGAAAATAAAGATAGTGAGGAAGAGATAGATCTTGATCTCAACAATATGGATAACACCATAGATGTTAGTTCTTCTTCAACCCTCAGAATTCATAAAAATCATCCACAAAGTCAGATCATTGGTCCTACTGCTTCAGGAGTCAAAACAAGAAAATAGCTGCAAGGTACCTCTACCCCACATCAAGCATTGTTGAGCTTTATTTGTAAGCAAAACAGAACAAATCACAAAGATCAGCAAACATGCTTGTTTGCCTGCTTTTTATCTCAAGAAGAACCAAAGAAGATAACACAAGCATTGCAAGATGAAAGTTGGGTTGAAGCAATGCAAGAAGAACTGCTTCAATTCAAGCTACAAAATGTATGGGTGTTATGTGACTTACCAGATGGAAAAAGAGTTATTGGCACTAAATGGGTCTTCAGAAACAAAAGAGATGAAAGAGGTACTATCATCAGAAATAAAGCAAGACTTGTTGCACAGGGATTTAGACAGGAAGAAGGTGTAGATTATGATGAAGTTTTTGCACCAGTTGCCAGAATTGAAGCCATCAGACTATTTTTGGCCTTTGCATCTTTTATGGGATTCTTTGTTTATCAAATGGATGTCAAAAGTGCATTTTTGTATGGCAATATCACAGAAGAGGTTTATGTCAATCAACCTCCAGGTTTTGTAGATCCTCATCATCCAAACAAAGTCTACAAGGTAATCAAGGCATTATATGGATTACATCAAGCTCCTAGAGCATGGTATGAGAGGCTTTCTACTTTTCTTTTGAAACATGGCTATAGGAGAGGTGCTATTGATAAAACCTTGTTTATCAAAAAGGACAGAAAAGATATTATGTTGGTTCAAGTCTATGTGGATGATATTATCTTTGGATCTACTATGACATCTATGGTTAAGGAATTTGAAAAGCTAATGCAAAAGGAGTTTAAGATAAGTTCAATGGGTAAACTTACTTTCTTTTTGGGACTTCAAGTTAAGCAAAGTACTGCTGGGATCTTCATAAGTCAAGACAAGTATGTGAAGGATATTCTTAACAAATTTGACTTCAGAACAATTAAGCCAGCTACTACACCAATTGAAGCTCATAAATCTCTCGGGAAAGATGAAGAAGGTGAAGATGTTGATGTACATCTTTACAGATCAATGATTGGTTGTCTTATGTATTTGACTACATCAAGACCAGATATTATGTTTGCTGTTTGTTTGTGTGCAAGATTTCAAGTCACTCCAAAAATTTCCCACATGCATGCAGTAAAAAGGATCTTTAGGTATCTTAAACATCAACCTAAATTGGGTTTATGGTATCCCAAGGATTCTCCTTTTCATTTAGAAGCCTTTTCAGATAGTGATTATGCTGGGGACAATCATGATAGAAGATCAACTTCTGGTGGATGTCAATATCTTGGAAGGAGATTGGTCTCATGGCAGTGCAAGAAACAAACAATTGTGGCTATCTCATCTACTGAAGCAGAATATGTAGCAGCTGCAAGTTGTTGTGGACAAGTACTTTGGATGCAAAATCAACTTTTTGATTATGGTTTCAATTTCATAAATACTGATATTCATATAGACAATGAGAGTACCATATGCATTGTGAAGAATCCTGTTTTCCATTCAAAGACTAAGCACATTCAGATTAGGCATCACTTTATTAGAGATTGTTATGATCAAAGGCTAATTAATGTGGTCAAGGTTCATACAGATGATAATGTGGCAGATTTACTAACCAAAGGATTTGACTTGGCTAGATTCAACTCTTTGGTAGTTAATATTGGAATGATGAACCCATAGCTAAGTTTAAGGGGAGGACTGCTTGTAAAGTATGGACTTTGAAAGAAGATTTGATGCTATTCTTAAGGGGAGGTATAAAGTCAGAGATGATTGACTTTTTAAGATATGCTGAAATTGTGGTTATGTTTGCTACTTTGTGTGCTTCAGGGTTGGAGTTGAAGAGATGCTATAGGAAGATTTTGTTACTTGATTTGATCAATAATGCTTCATAAAAAGAAAGTACTGCTTAGCCAGAGTGAAAGTACTGTTCTGTTTTGAAAGTACTGCTAGGCATTAAAAGTACTGTTTATAGCCGTTGGTCAGACATCACAATTGAGGGGGTTAATTGTAATTCTTCACGATTACTTTGTGGGCAGACTTTCTCTACCTATAAATACTTCAACGAATTCTAAGAATCTCTCACTTAATCTTTAAATTTCATACTTTCATCTTTCGAGCCCTAATTTGTCTTCATCGTCAATTTTGAGATAATGGCTATCATGAACTCCTGCAACAAACACAATATGATTGCTTGTGTTGAGAAGACAGAGAGCAATGCTGATTTTCATGAAGTTATTGACTTTCTCACTAGATGTTTTGTGAACTATGCTCTTTTGGTGTCTCTGGATGTGATTCAACAGTGGATTCAACTATTTTGGAGTACTACAAAGGTGCGTATGATTAATGAAGTCGCTCACATTGAAGCTAAGGTAGCTGGAAAGAAGATATTGGTGTCAGAAGCTTCAGTTCGTACTGATTTGATGTTTAATGATGAAGATGGCACTAACTGTTTTGATAATCAGGTAATTTGGGACACTTTACGGGATATTGGTTATGAAGGAAGTCTTACACTACTTTCTTTTTCTAAACCACTCTTTAGTCCTCAATGGAAATACTTGGTTCATACCTTACTTCATTGTATAAGCTCTAAGAGTTCATCATGGGATCAATTTGGGACAAATATTGCATCTGCTTTGGTAGGACTTGCTACAAATCAGAAGTTCAATTTCTCTAAGCTAATATTTGATGGAATGTTAAGAAATCTCAAGGATAGCAAGCCCTTTTTGATGTATCCCAGGTTCATTCAACTGTTTTTGAATAAACAACTTGAGGGCATTACCAAACCTCACAATTTCTTACCCACAGTTGTTTTACCACCAAAAGTGTTTACCTTTATGAGCAAGTGTAGTCCTAAGTTTTCAGGGAAGCTCACACCTCTAACTCCTCATATGTTAGAAGTTGCTACTGCTGAAAGGCCTGAACATTCATTGCATACTGAAGAATTTGACATCACTACATCCTCACATCATAGTGATGATTCTTCAGCTGGTGAAAAGGCAGCTAGTCCAAGTCCAGTTGCTTCTGAAAGACCAGCTTCTCCCAATGATTATACTTCCACAGATGAGGTTCAGACATCTGGAGGAGATGAGGGAAATCTGGATCTTTATGGATTAACTAGAGAGGTTCTCGGACTGAAGAAGCAAAATACTAAACAAGCTGCTCAAATTCTTAGGCTTAAGACAAAGATTAAGATCCTTGTGAAGAATGTTAAGCCTCTGATTGCTGAATACAAATCTTTTGTCAAGATTAATGCTACTTTGTCTAAGAAGAAAAAGCTGAAGAAGGCACATAAAAAGAAATCAACTTCTTTCAAACAGGGGAGGAAGAAAGTCTCTGTTGGAAGTACTGGTTTGAATGAAGTTGATGAAGGTTCTGCTCAGGCAAATGAGAGTACATTTGAAGATTTTGAAGGTTTTGCTCAGGCAAATGAGAGTACATTTGAAGATTTTGAAGGTACTGCTCAAGCAAATGAAGGTACATTTGAAGATTTTGAAGGTACTGTTCAAGCAAATGAAGGTACATCTGAAGATTTTGAAGGTACTGCTCAGGCAAATGAAGGTACTGCTGAGGTAAATGAAAGTACTGTTGGAGCAAATCTAAGTACTGCTGAGGTAAATGAAAGTACTGTTGGAGCAAATCTAAGTACTGCTGAGGTAAATGAAAGTACTGTTGGAGCAAATCTAAGTACTAAACCTTCAATGAAAGAAGTGGAAGATGAAGCTGGTCCTTCAACCTTTCAAGATGAGTCTGATGAGTTCATTCAAGATGATACCTTAATTGCTGATCTCTTGGTTAATATCTCAAAGAACAGAAGAGGAGCAAGAATTACCATTCCTGGTAATATTCCTGAGCAAGAAAGACCCAAATCACCAACTCTAATTCTTGATCCAAAAGATAAAGGTAAGGGGATAATGAAGGAAGAACCCAAAAAGAAGAAGCTTACCCTTCAACAATTAAGAGCTGCTGAGACTGCAAATGATGAAGAATTTGCAAGAAAACTTGCAGCTGAATGGGAAGAAGAGGAGGAAAGAAAAAGACTTGCTGGTCTTGAAAGAATACAAGCTGAATTAGAGGATAATGAAATGATTGCTGCAGAGGTGCAAAGAACAGAAAGAGAGAACTTTACTGAAGAACAAAAAGCAAAGTTTTTGGTGGAGACTATAGCTGCTCAAAGGAGATTTAGAGCAGAGCAACAAGCAGCATTAAGAAGAAGCAAACCTCCTACCATTCCTCAGCTAAGAAATCAGATGATGAAGTATATAAGGAATGTTAGTGGTAAAGCTTATAGAAACCTCAAGAACAAGAGTTATGAAGAAATCAGGGATATTTATGAAAAGGTGAAGAGGTTCAATGACAAATTTGTTGCTATTGGGTCAACAGAAGATGAACAAGCTATTAAGGAGATGAATGTAAAAGCTGAAGAACCTTCAAAGAAGAGAAAAGGTACCATTAGAAAGATGAAGTCATCAAGGATAATCAAAAAGAGAAAAATACAAAAGTCAGATGATGAGCTTAAGGATTTTCTAAAGGTTGTGAATTTTGAAGATGATTGTGCACAAGATGTAGAAGTTATGGAACAACATTCTTTGATCTCAAGATTTTCGATTGTTCAATCACCTGAAGGGGAATATATTGCTGTTCAAAGAGCCAATGGACATATAAGAGCATTCAATACTCTCAATGAAATTTTGCATATATTGGACAGACAAGATTTGTATCACTTGCATAGATTGGTGATAGAGTACTATGAACATATTCCTCCAACTGGATTAGGTTTGATATTACATGGAGATCTAACAACTATGATGGAAACAACTGAAGAAAGTGATGATGAACTGTGGAGAAATCAGACTGAATGGGAAATCATAAGTTGGAGATTTTATGAGTCCACAGGGGTGCATATTCTGGAATTGGAGAATGGGACTATGATACATATGTTGGTAGAACAAAGGTATCCACTTACAAGAGAGCTTATGCAAAGAATGTTAGAGCATAAGTTAGAAGTTCAAAAGGAAACAGAGGATGCTTTGAATGTAATAAGATTTGTGATGAAGCAAAAGGAGGATTTGGAAAGAGAAGAAGAATGATTCTGGTATGGTATCTAGTTTATCAAATATGTTTTTTTTATTAACTTATGTTTTTGATAAATAAGAAAGATAAGTACTAGAAGTACTTTGTTGGAAAGTACTGTCAGCTTATTTGATTTTTGGTAAAAGAATAAAACAAAATGATTTGGTGAATAAATAGTTTTAAATGTGCAAAAAGGTTTAAGGCACAAATGATTGAAGGAAAATAAAACTGTTTTAAGGGATTGAGTGTTGGTTAACCACCACACAGCAAATGGTAATCAATTCACCATGTCTAGCAAACAATTGAAGTATTGGCTAGTCCAAATCGAACAGTTTTGGTAAAGAATATCAAAATCTGTTGATTGGTTGACAATTTACCAAAATTGTTATGGTGCTCCAATACACCATGGTATTGCACTGAAGTATTGACTACTCCAAAGCAAACGGCTTTTGGTAAAGAGAACTCAAATCCGTTGATAGCTTTAATAGTTTGCTCAAAACTATATGGTTCTCAACTCACCAATGTTTAAATTACTGAGAGTTGACTAGTCCTGAGCAAACGGCTACAGGTAAAGACATGACAAATCCGTTCTTGGTTGTGATAGTTTACCAGAAACTATTCAGGTTTTCAACTCACCTAGGATTCACGTTCTGAGTAGTTGAAATGGTTTCAGTCCTCCATGGAGCTTCCTTTTTCAAAGGACCAATGGGCACTGACTAGCCATGAGTAGATGGCTATTGGAAAGGCTCATAAAATCCATTTTATGTTCCTGTGGGTGGCCAGTTGTTGTGAAGATTTGATTCAGATGAGTGATTGGATGACTGACAAAGATTTTAAAGATCATCAAATATTCAAGCATATCTTTCATTAAAGAGGTGAAAGTGTTTTTCAAGGCCTTCATAAGATCCTTTGTATGAAGGTGAAGGCTAAACAAGAAAAAGGTATGTTTGAATATTCAACTGATCTGAATACTAATCAAGATGAAGATACAAGCTGTGCATGGAAGAAGATTTCAAGAAGAAGTTTTAAACTGAAGAAAACTTGAAGTTAAGCAAGTTAACATCAAGTTAGGGGAGGATTGTTAGGAAATATTGTAAAGTACTGCTGGCAGATAACAAAGTACTGTTAGTGATATTAAAGTACTGTTCGTTATGTTAAAGTACTGTTAGTTATAGAAAGTACTGTTAGCAATATCAAAGTACTGCTTATAACAGTTTTAGAGTTTTAGAAGAATTGTACTATGAGAAGATAAGCATGACAGGTTGTAAGCCCAATAGGGTTAATCCTTGATGTCTATAAAAGGATCCCTTGGAAGGCATAGTTAGACACGAGAACAAGTACGAGTCTTAGAAAAAGTGTTAGCGATTAGTATTATTAGTGTTTAGGAATCTGCAAAGTTAGGCAGGTTCAAGGTGTGATAATAAAAGTAATCTTTTGATTATTGCTGTGTGTTCTTCTTAATATTATCAATTAGATTCCGCATAGTTGATAGTATTCAGTGTCGGCGTTTCATAGTTATTATTTTGGATTTATTCAAGATAGTAATATCCTTTACAAGCTAAAGGTTCAACATATTAGAGTACATCGATCCTACATTGTTTTATAAGGATGGGATTAAATTGGGGCAAGTCTAACTTAAAGACTTTTCTGTAAACACAAGTGCTTGCCAGGAGACAACCTGGAATGTATTTTCAATTTTCTTATCGAGTCTGTCTTCCTAAACTGTCTATACGGCGTATCCAAACCCATGCGTATTGACTATCTGGACGTTATTCAGTCTTTATTTTCAGCACAGTCTATACGACGTATTCATCAAATAAATACAGCGTATACAGGTATCAATACGACGTATCTTGGGGAATGGATACGACGTATCGACTTCTTGTACAGTTTTAGGTATTTGTTTCGAGTCTAACCAAAAGAATACACGGAGATAGAATTGCACCTATTTTTCCTATATTTTATATAGGACCTCGTGAAAGAAATATCGACGAAGTTGGTGGAATGCATATTTTTTAGAATTATGTGTGTGTGTTGTTCATTCTAGGATTCAGACGCTTTTCTAGCACCCATTTTTCTTGATCATAAACGCAATTTGAGAATCTACAGAGCATTATAAGGGAGTTTCTCATTTAATTATTTTTTAAATTCCCGTATTTAATGTTTTATCTATACAATGAGGACGTTGCATAATTTAAGTGGGGGAGGAGAATTAGAATGTTTACTTGTCCTAATTTTCACACTAAAATGCTTAAATTATGCTCAATTTTTTTTTCAAGCATACTTTTGTGAAATTACTTGATACATAACCCGCACACAATAACCCTTGTTAGATATTGTGAGGATTTAACCTATCCGTTTCTAAATGTTTACCCAAATTCCATAAAATATGAGTGTGCCGGTGATGTTGTAGACTTTAGAACTTGGCTTGGTATATCTATTCGAGACCACAATAATAAGTATTATGGATTTAATTAGAGTAACTTGTTTAAATTGGTAAATTTTAGGATTACACCCAAATCGCCTTTACATGTTGCTTATTAACTAACTACACCGGTTAGTTAACCTCCCATTTAAACCCTTTTCCACTCTCATCTTTAGAGTGAAGATCCACTAGAACAACCCGTAGAGCCAATCCTTTAGGAATTACACCAACTATTTGTTTCGTTACACCCTTACACCTTAACCTACCATGTTAGATTAAGTTTAATTTACAGTTGCTAGTTGCTTAAAGTGTAAAGTTTGTATTTCCTGAGTCTTGTGTCATTTTCTATCTTTGGTGCGGTTGGAAATTTGCACATTGCAAATGGGAATGTATATTATAGTCAAAACTCATGTGATTTTACTACCATTCCCAATTATGGTGATCCGCAAGAACGAATGAATAAACAGAAGGAAATTATCGGATTTATTTGATCGTGAAGATGGTGAAACTACACCGAGATTTGAAGTATAGTTAGAAAAAAAATCAAAAAAATGAAAAAAATACAAAAATAGAAAGAATGTTTAAAGATAATCGTTTCACAACTACCTAAGGAATTAAACGAAGGTACTGAAGGAATTACACGAAGGATCGATTATTCATTGATACGTCTAAAAATCAACGATGTAGAGTATTGTATAAAGTGGAAGATATCGCCACTTACCTTGTAGAGTATGTAAAGTTTTGGGATGATTGGGAAGTTGACCGTTACGGGAACGCCAACTTAGGTTGTTGTTTTTTATCGATGATCAAGACGTTGTAAATAGTTGTGTCTTTATCATGGTAACGGTCGGGAAAAAAGTGTCTAGCAACTTGTACTTTAGGCTTTAATCTATTTGTTTCTTGATTTTTATTTAACAACAATTTACTTCCCTCTCACCTGATGATTAGCCGCTGGTTTTACGCGAATGGGGATTCATACGAACATGCATGTCTATTCCGTCGTTACGGCCATGTATGCATGCTTTGTACCTCGTTGGTTTACGACTTTTGGTGAAAGTTAGAAGGTTCCTACCCTATATCATTCTTCATCCTAACCGTTGGTTAAATTCGAATGGGGATGTGATCGAACACACATGTCTATCCCGGCGTTCCAGGTGTGTATGTGTGCTTCAGCTGCCTTGTTGGAGTGGTACTTCTGGTGAAAGATTGTAGAATGATCAACCGTACGCCTTTCCATAAAAAAACCCATATTTACCTTTATAAACTTGTTACTCCTTGGCTTTAGTGGTGGAGATGTGTATCCTTGCCAAGCTTATGATAGAATACTCGTCATGACCGAGCAATTGAGCGAATTAGTTACATGTTACCACATAGATTAGTTGAGTGATTTGAGTGTTTTCATCTTCCTATTTCGTGAGGTGTTTGGTTATGTACTTGTAATAGATCAAATTAAGGCTTTAACAGAAAATATCCTTAGGGATACATTTTTATAAACTTATAAAGGCTACTTGAGGACAAGTAGGATTCAAGTGGGGGGATATTTGATGACATCAAATAACGTCTATTTTATAGCATCATTTATCCCATGTAATTGACCCATTTGATATAATTATTGCATGAATTGGTACTTAATTGTTTATATTTGTTATTTGCAGTAATTATCGAGTATTTGGCAAAAGATGGAGAAAAGGACGTGTTTTGAAGCATAAACGAAGAGTTTGAGAAAGTCGTTGATTCTGACAACAATACGTCATTTCATTCTAGACAAATACGTCGTATCTAAAGACTTTGAAGAACTCAAGACCATTGCCTGACTTTGAAGAATACGCCATTGATACGCCGTATATGATACTTTGGTCAAAAATCAAGAAAAACACATTTTCAGCCAATACTCCGTATCCAAAAACCCAATACTCCGTATTGCCAATACGCCGTATCCAAAAATCAGATACGGCGTATCCAAATTCCTGCGCAAGAATTTTGGAATATTTTATTCTTGGAGCCCACGCCAAGTCATCCAATACGCCGTATTGAGCTTCTAAATACGCCGTATCGAACCGACTACCAGACCCTATATATATAGACGACCCTAAACTCAATTTTGAGTATGCAAGTGAATCCCTAAACCACCAAGTCGACCAAGAGACGAATAAAGGAGCCTAGAAGGTCAGAAAAGAGCCTCAAGATCATAGGAAAACTCTTGTAATCATCGTGCAACCGAATACGCATTCGATTAAGGTTTCTTTATTTTAATCGTTCATATATCAAACCGTGTGTATTTTTACAATGACTATCGGCTGATACCTTTAGGTATCAGCCATGTTTATGAAGATCTAATGTGTGGTTTGTTTATCTTGATTGCTTAATTTATCGTTGATTGTTGTTTATGTTTATCAATTTATATTTGTTTACGTGCTTAAGTATGCGACCTATCATTCAACTGGATAGCTCTCCATATAGCGATTTATATATCTAGAATCATATTATCACAAATATTGTCCTGCTAAATCTGTGCTAGGATATCGCTTGTAGCTTAACTAGATATCGGATAGTACCTTTAGTTTAGTGAACAAGTTGACTAGTAGGTGTCCCTAGATAATTCAACAAATAATGTTTTGATTCCATTGGATAGTATACGGATACGGGGATACTAGGGTTAGATTTCCATTAAGCGGTAAGGTGTGTAAGTTCTATATGAGCTTGGGTTTAACATGATTCCCATTGCTTTAATCCCTAAGAGAGATTATAATCAGCAAATTAGGAAGCTTTTCATGCGGATGGTGTAGTTGTGACAGAATAATGTGTCTCCGCCCCCTCCCGGTCTTAGGATGATGTAAACCCCTACGTCTTATAGAATGATATGTCATCCGTAGAGAAGGAAATCATTGCACTTAATAAACAAACCAACGTTCTATCGGATTTATGATGGGTTAATACAGTTTTCTTCTTTAAGGTTCGACTGCTTTTATTCCTTTGTTAATTAGCTTGCATGGATAACAGTGTTTTGAATTGATTGTAGTCACCAACCAAACCATGCCAGTCTCAGGCTAAAAACCCGCCTTTTCCATTAGAATTAGGATTTAGAGTGACATAGGTTTAAACATAGGTTTAGATTAGAGTAGAATTAACATAGATTAGATAACCCAAGATATTAATTAAATTGATTGATTTACTCGCTTCTTAGTGGTTGACACCCTACTTACCACGTAATACGATCCGAACGGGTACCACCGTCCCCGTTTAAATGGTTGTTTTTGGTTTAGTCAGCAAAATATACATTTAAAAACTTGAACTATTCATAAAGAACACTCACACATTGGACAACAGTAACTCACCCTTCTTGTGCGTTGCCTTAACGGAATATGAATGACGGCTGGGTTTTGTGGATTCGTTCATGATTTAGGAAACTAATTACATAGATCATCACAAGTGTGACAAAGCGACAATACTAGGAGAAGCAATCTAAAGAGTAATACATGATTAAATATGTGGAAAATAGAAGGGGGGTTGAATAGTTTACTGCTTTTTAATTTAAGGTTTTAAAGTGTTTGTAAAAATTCTAGATTCGACTGTATGTGAATTCCAGTACGTGACAAAATACCTATCTAAATAATTTATAGATAGTAGGAGGAATGTAATGCAAGACAAGTGATACGAGTAAACAATTCAAACCATCTAACGCGGAGGATTTATAGTGGTTCGGCAACAAAGCACCTCTTTGCCCTACTCTACTCCCCAGTACCTAACTCAAGAGTTTTCTTCACTATGTCAACAAGCTCCCTTATGGCAGAGAAAACCGTACACAACGTTGCTTACACGGTTAGACACAAAGCTAATATGTTTGAGTTCTAATATTAGCTAGAACCAATCTATCACAACACAACTTCATGAATTGTTCACGACTTTTTCACAACTTCAAGACTTCTTACAACACTACTTATATCACTACTATCTGCTATTGTAAGATCACCACAATCTAACTATACTTACAAAGATCGCCAAGATCTAGCAACTACATAACTTTACAAGATTTACAAAAGATTTACAAGTTATGATATGAATGCAATAACATTGAAACAACACAAAAAGGTGTAGTACTTCTTTACTTGATGATGGAAGTATTATTCTCTTTCACTTGAGGAATTGAGCTTAGATCACTTGGAAACAAAGCTTTATGATTAAATGATCAAAGGATTTTAGAGAGGATATGTGGGCTGTTATGGGCAGAAAGAATGAGTGTAAAAGGTGAGAAATAAGTGGGGAAAAGTCCAGTATTTATAGGACAAACTAGGGGATGTCCGTGTATTTAAGGGGGATGCCCGTGTATTTAAGGGGGCCGCCCTAGACTAGGGCCTCCCCAGTTTGTTTTTTGTGTAGGGAGAATTTTCTGGAACTTTTCTAGCCGTTTTAGGTCCGAAAATTTAAATTTTAAAATGTTTATTTCGAATAAAACATTTCTTTTAATTGTAGAAAATGTTTTGTAATGTTTATAAAAATGTTTACAATAATTTATAAAAGTTTGAGGTTGAATAAAAAAAATTTTTGATCATAAAATGCATTAAGCATTTATTTATTCATACCTTTAAGTGATATAATTATTGAAATAAAAATTTACTACTAATTACTTGTTTACGTTTAATTTTACATTGAACGTTTTTATATTTTGTGATTATCAAAACGTAAAGACGTGAAAAATATTAATAATGTTTTTAGGCATTATATTTTGTCAACAATCTCCCCCTTTTTGATGATTACAAAATTTAAACTCATTAAATGTAAAATTATTTTTAAACAAGTATTTTATGATTTGAGTTTAATGTCATTTTCTCCCCCTGTTTGGTAGAATCAAAAGGTCATCGTCGAGGAATTGTTGTTAGATCGACGAAATAATTGCTCCCCCTTGATGTGTGCTCCCCCTCGTTCGAGGGCACAAGGAATCGAGCTATGGTTTCTTGGCTACAAAAACGAGTTAGAACAATACAAATATTTCTAAACATTGTAGAAAAGAAGGAAAAAATATGCATACTAGATAGTAATGCATCCACAATATTTATCCTATTTGAGGGTAAAATAGTGTTAGCTGTGAACCTCACTATGACTTACATAAGGAAAATAGATAACATGCTAACATACATGAAAATTTTAAACTACAAAAAGTCCTAAAACTAATAAAGCTCTATAGGACTTGCTTGCAAAATGTTAGATGGACAATTATTTGAGAAGACAAACATAGAGTATGTTTAGTTTGGTGAAGATGGTAGAGGTGGTGGAATGATGGTTGTTGGCGGTTGTGAGAGCATGTGTTCAATATATGAAAACATATATTGAAGTTCATCTCTCAATCCAAATATGAGAGTACGTTATGCTGCACACAAGCATGAATCTCCCTTGTACTCAAGACGTTCCAAGAATGGGTGACCAACAATAGGTTGGTGAAGGTGATGAGAGTCTCAAATTGGACTATCAAGTGGGGGGTAATGGCGATAAGGGTAGAGTGATGTCCATTGATGATTTTCTTGAGTTGGAGGTGCCGGTGGTTGGAGGTAACCTTTGGATGGTGGAGATGTTGGTGGGTTTAAGTAACCATTGGGTGAAAGTGATGTTGATGAGGTTGGTGATGTAGGGATGTAGTCAATAAAAGGGGTATTGAGGAATGCCAGTTTTGGTTAGATTGTCTTTTGGAGGGTGCATTAGGAGCACTAGGTGATGTAGTTGAAGTGTGGGTAATGGAGTTTTTGTGTCATCATGGGTTAAAATCCACAAACAATTGTTTTGGTGGAATGATGTTGATTTTTGGTCTCTTGGAGGCTTTGGAAATGGAAGCTCTAGTGGATGTCATGGATGTTGATAGTGGTTAGTGTTATGATTTGGTGGGATGATGTGTTTGGTGATGATCATTTGGATAGGGATTATGGAAGGAGAGTGGATTGAAAAAGGAATGAAATTTAAAACTATAGTTTAGGTTGTTCCAATTTGTGTTTGAGCATTTTTGGGCAAATATAGTGAGATGAGACTATGTAAAGATGGTCACAAAAAGTAGGAAGATATGTTTTACCCGTGATTCACTAGGGCGGTCCCTTTAATTAGGGGGCGGTCCCCTTAAAGATAAGGGGGCCGCCCGTTATGAATTAAGGGGCCGGCCTCTTGTTGGCTTCCATTTTTCACAGAAAAATGATTTTTACTAAGAATTTTTTTTTAAGAGTATTTCATGTTTTTGGTGGTTATTTACGACAAGGCCCTATTGAGTTTGTATAAGATCATTTAATTCATATAAAATGTATTAACTTATTAAGTCATGTCATCAATAAGTAACATAACTAAAACAAGTAAAGGTTTAAACCATCATAGCAAACAAATACCTAAAGATAACCAACACATAAGTCTTTCCGAATACATCAGATAATCACCACACAAGTTGTTAAGAATATACACATAATCAAGTTAAAAGTTGTCTTAAACTACATGTAGACATCTAGATCCTTCACTCATATGTCTTCACTTCTTTTTCTTGGCTAATCACTCCTTTTAGTGCTTTCATTTGACTTGATACCATTCGTTGCACCTCCTTATGCATTTGTTGCGTTTGGGTTGTGCAAGGTGGTTTTTCGCCGCGCTAAAAGGTGTGTGTTTATGTTTGTTGGGACAGCGAAAGGAAGTATATTTGTTAGTTGAGGACGGGTCCAAGGAGAGTTAAGGTAGGTGGTAGGAGATGGAGTACTTGCACGAGAAGTTTTGACATCATCATCATCATCGTGTTGATGAGATGACGAGCCTTGTTGATGAGAATATGAGGAAGATACGAAATGACGTGCCTTGCACGATCTCTTAAGGTAGTGGAGTTTGTTATTAGGCGGTAAGGGACGTTATGACTCGATTACATTGGTCATAAATGTCCATTGTCAAGATTGAGGATACATTTCCATGAGTGTCGATAAAGGAGAAGTAGAAACATGCCATATGGATGATTTGCTGGTTGGCGAGTATGCTCTAAGCACATTGGATTCTTTTGACGATTGAAATAAGCAAAGATTGTATTGTTTTCCGGCTAACAAACAATACAACATGTGAACAAGACAAGCGGGAAGATGGTCCCGATGTACTCCTAGTCTGAACACATTCTCTCAAATGAGTTCTTCCCATTGTTTCATGTCGGGGCTTAATTCTTTGGTGAGAATTTGATTTGGATTGAGAGAGACCGTTTGACTTTTAATGGTACGGTCTACCATGACACGTTCTAATTCAAGTAAGACGTAGACGAATGTCGTGGAGTCGGCAAGATGGGCAAGATGGGCCTCAGGTTTCGTGAGAATCCTCAAGAGCTTCTTTGGTCCAGTGTTTGTAAAACCGGCTTGACCAATTGTATTAGGAATTTTGAGGGGATTTGACCGAATTGAGCAAAGTAAGAGTTATGAATGAGATGTTGATAATAAATGCAGATGAAAGATAGCATTTTATCGGGTTTTTTACTGTGACTTGAGCTATAGAAGGTATAGAATGAATCTTGGAACTAATCGGTTCGTTGATTTGTGAAAGAGACAATTGAGCGATTGTTAGTAAAGAGACGTTCGATGTTGTTGGATTTATGTAGGCTTGATCACACAACCACAACCTTCGCTAATGTTGCGGTTTTCACTAGTTTGTAGCATTGGGCAACTGGTAGGGGAGATGCAGGAATTTTGGATACTTTTGGTATGTAGGATTGGTGAGAGATTATCGGTTGTTAGTAGCTTGTTCGGCATTGTAGGATGTATATCACCTTAGTGTGTGTAGATTCCCCCTTCCCTTCAGAATAAAATGTTACAAAAAAATATAATATGTAAATGATATTTGAAAAATGACAAATTGTGGGAACGGGATTACTTGATTCTAAAAAAAAAAACCTAAGAAGTGGTCAATAGGTTCTTAATTTAATTTTCGGAATTAATCTAGGATAGTCCGAGAATATTTATTAGTTTATATATTTCACATCAAGGAAAATTGACCCCAAAACTTCCCATATTAATATAAAAAAATTGTAGTTGTCGAAAATATCGTTGAAGTATTATATTTTTTGACAAGTATAAGTTTATTATTTTTAACTTTGACAAAGGTTAAATAGTGTTTGTTTTGACTCAAAACATGTTTTAAAATGTTAAACCAAACGCCCCTTTATTTTATACCTTTCATAAAATGTATCAATTATATTTTATATATATATAATATTATATTTATAAATTATATATTTTGCTCTCCGCACCCTTTACACGTTATTATTAAGTGTTTATACGAGTGACAAAACTATAGTGATGGTCATTTCGACTCTAAAAATTGATCCTAAGAAACGGACCAAACACTCCTTTATTTTTATAAAATATTACTTATTGATTTGAAAAATATATACATATGTTTAGATAATCAATACTTGATTATTTTTAACATGTTTTGGCATTAATCAACAATGTGTAAGTTTAGAAAGTATTCTATGCGGAAAGTTCGGGAGTATGTTAATATGATACATGTTTCTTAATTTTTTTTGACTCAATAAGTGTTTTGATTCAATCCTATCAAGGTTGTAGTGTTCCTATGACTACGGGTATCATTGTAGTTATGGAATTCCTAGACCAAAATAAAAAGTATGAAAATAATGAAGAACACCCAATTTTGATTAAGAGCAAAATTGGATGAAATTAAATGAAAAGCTAATCGAAAAACTTACAATAGATGTTGATGATTGTTCTAGGTGTAGGGATAGCCCTAGCGAAATTTTGGTAATTAGGCGATTTGACAGATTGGTTTTTGAAGGTTTTTTGGTTTTGGTGTATCATTCACGAGGGTAGGAAGAAGAAGAGAAATGAAAAAAATGATATGTTTGGCATAAAGATTTGTCTGTAAGTGGGTATTTGTTTTTCCAGATAGGCGGTCCCCTTAATTAATTAAGGGGGCCACCCACTTTACACTGCCGGTCCCCTTAATTTTAAGGGGGCCTCCCCCTGAAAAAAATTTCTTCGAACTTTGTCCAGTTTTGTAAGAATGAGTATTGACATTTTTTAATTAACTCATTGTTTAATTAAAAAGTTTCTTTGACTATTTCGGACGAGATAATCAAGATGTCAATACACGACGTGATTTGAGGTGAGACGAGAATGAATAGCAAAGATAATGAAATAATAAGACGTAGTTGAAGATTTCAACAAGTTGATTCCGATGGACGTAGATGATGGTTGATACAGATCTGAGGTGGTCGTCGAGGTCGAAGGGAGTTTGTTTCATCCATAGTGTGTCTATGATCTTTTCTCGACTAATCATACTTCTATGTTAATTGTTAAGCACTAGCTTGCTCTTCTTTATCTACGTAAGATTGCTGCGTGGTCATAGAAGATTTCCATTTTGTAGACGTATGACTATAATCTATACGAAAGAATAGTTCATAGTGAACTAATCTCTTCAAAGCTAGAGAACCAACAAATGATATTCTAAAGACTACACTATTTTCTAAGAACTAATTATACTACAACATTATAGTAACACATAGACATTATATTCTACGAAGATGAATAGTGAGGCGTACCTTAGTCTTTGGAATTATCTTCATCAATGTCTTCATAATGTAACATTTCGTATTTTCATGTCATTTTACGACGTCAATTATTTCATTATATTTTTTTGTTTTCATCTCATACGCGTTTACTTTTAATTTTAATAGTAAGATTAAATCGCGTAAGTTATATAAATCACACATATTAGCCGTAAACGGACACCAAAAGAATTTAAAGTTACGTCAAGTATATCTTATATTATTTTACGAAAGTAATTTTATTAACCTTTTTTTTTTAAAAATTTATCGGATAGTAAAGTGATATTACGTTTCGCGATATAAATTGTGTTTAGGCACTCCCGGACACCAAAACTTTTCTACGCTTCAACAAATACCACATTTATACCAATACATATAAAATTATATAACATCATACTACATTTCTTATTGCTGAAATTCTTGCAATGATACAAAGATATATCAAGAAAATCCATTTGGTCAAATGTACATCCATACCTCATTTAAACCACACCATGCCTTCTCATTAATACTAGCCATGCCTTGTCTCTTTGATTTTAGACCATGAAAAGGGACCATATGATCCTTCCTTGTCTCCTTGACTAGACTTGCACCATATATACATGTATCTTCTAGTAAGAAAAGTAATACAAGCAAAATACTTAACCAAAATCACAAAATCTCTTCCCTTTTTCTCTCTTTGAAGCCACGGCTCAAACACCCTCAATTAATAAATCCATAGCAATTTTTCTACAACCCATACACTCCTATACACATACATCCTAAGATATTCTAAGGTATTTCCAAGTATTGGCTAAGCATTTTCAAGTGTTAATCAAGAAAAGTGAAACTAGGGTTTTAAAATGGAAAGCTAGGGTTTTAAAGTCTAAACAAGGGTTTAGCACTTATTTTCATCATCCTACATATTCATTAAGGTTATCTTAAGCCCTTAATTTTCATTTATATGATTATAATGTGTATGTGATCTTTATATAGTGAAATCACCATTAGGACATGTTTAACTTGTAAACTTGGAATTTTCTTGTAAATACAGTTTTATGAACTTATACACATGTTTTATGGTTAGTAATATGAAGTTATAAATGGATACCTAAGTATTTTTCAATCTTAATTAAGCTTAAAATAAAAAAGTCTAAAGTGGTTTAAAACATAAAACTAGTCAAAAAATGGACTTATGAAGTTAGTTAAACATTCTGTCCCAAAAGTGTCTTACAAAATATACTTATTTAATATTTTTATAATATAATGCATTTCACGACGCATTCCGATAAAGTAAGAACTCGAAAAAACGATTTATAACGAAAAAGTTATTGCTAAAACAAGTTATACGTATTAAACGGACAGTCGTAAAAGAATTTTTATAGAACATTTTATTAAAATTATATAAACAGCAAGTGTTGATATTTTTAACAAATAATACATATTTTGGGATTCCAATTTGTAAGATCGTAATTGTATCAATAATAACGAAGAGTTATGGAATTTTGCAAGTTTACGACAATTAATTTACTTGTATAAAAACTATTTTTTTAAAAGTTATATTCTTGACCGAAAGTTATTTTTTTGTAAACCTCATTAAAATTTATAGGAACTTTTCAAAAACGAGAACGTCTCGAAAAGAATCGCTAAAACGGAGCTATAACTGAATAAAATACGACCAATTTACGGGTTTACGACGTCGATACGATTTAAAAATAAAAGTCACGGAGGTGGGGTGGCTGAAGTGGTGAGGAAGTGGTGGGGGCTAGGTGGGTATGTAGTGTAGTTGGGGAGAGCGAGGAGAGTGGTAGCGAGTGGAGTGGAGGGACAATTTACTGTTTCCACCCAGGAGGGTCATATATCGAAAATATCAAATTATGATAACTCCCCTCCGCCTTTAATTCGAAAAGATGGGCATAAGAAAATAAATATGGGCTTAAACGCAAAAAGTTACGTAGTATTATAAAACGATTCATTTAAACGTTTATTACTAGTAAAACGTAATTTTACCAAAACTCAGTAGTTGGTGATTGAACTATATAGATTATATTGTCGGTTATAAGTACTATATTTTAGGGAGTTTATAATGAGGCCTCTTCGGAGGCGTATCGACGAGTTGTTGATTTACGATTTTAAAGTGTCCTAATCCTCGACGTCTGTCATGACTCTTAGATTATGATAGCTCCGAACGATTGTTACGATTGTAATAACTATAATATTATATTCAAGAGTACTCGGTATTCTAGACCTGTATTGGATTAGGTTGCCTTCGGATTCTGCGTGACGCATTTTCTATTTTGAATACTTGTTGATTTCCATTCACTCAAGGTGAGTTCATAGTCTCGCATTTCAATCTTTTCAATGTTTTATAAACCCGCGAGGGGAATACATGCTCGTTTACAAACTTGTATATTTTACTACAGTACAATTACCTTTCGATACTTTGTGAGTTCATAGCCCCCTTTTTCTACAATTGTTTTACAAAATCTACGGGGTGAATTACCTTGCGGTTGACGCTCAGCGGCGCTACTTTCTAGCTCGCGCCTGTTTACTACAGCCTGTTTCGCACTATACACCTCGCTCGCGCTCTCGCGCACTCGGCAATTATTAATGCCTAGTTACACCTATTGCCGAGAATAAGTCCCTATTTTCTATTGATCCGTTAATTGCTATTATAGTGAGCGCTGGTGTTATGGATAGATCTATCGGGACTAACAACCCCCACCCTTCCTTGGGTCACTAGTTTGATCGGGTGCATTTAACATTGAGAGATGTTAGGGTGTTGGCAAGCATTTCCCTATTTTCTGATTGGGGCACAAATCTAGTAAGGCTTCGGTGTGTCATGAGTTAGTGCAAAAATATATACTTAGACGTTGATAATGTGTTTTGTGTCTACATTACTTGTTTTGGACTTTCGGATCTGTACTTAGGTCCACCATTACTTCGATCTTGTGGGTCACACTTTTAAATACTTCTTGATTTGAATGATCACATACTTGGATTTCGGATGGATTTACAGAAAATAACACTTTTAAATGCGTCGTAACGCTTACTTTTCTTCTTCTGAAATATTTCTTAATTATTTCATATTGCTTTTCCTTACCTATGATCACCAACATTATTGTTGACGTTTTAGCATGTATTTTCAGGTTATATTTTGTATGGAGCATTGGTGCATTCGTGTTCGCTGCGGATATATGATATTTTTGACGGTTCATAATTGAGTACTTATTTGAACAATGTTTTGACAATGTTTTCTATAATGTTCATATGGAACTGTGTAAACTTGACCTTTTAGTTCAAATTGAATGTGACATTTTATAAAACGTCTCTTTTGGAGGTTCGTATTTCTGTGCTTGTGTTTTGTGCCAGAAGTAGCACCCCAATGTTTCCATTCGCTGGCGTTTGTTGATTTTTGGGGGTGTTACACATAATGTAAATGATAAGGGTTCATGAGAACCACGCTTTTAAATGTGTGGAATTTCTTAATCGAGTGTGTCAATCGCTCTCGTCGCGCGGCGCTCGCGAAACACACCACTTCAAGGTTGTGATGGCTTAGGCCATTTGGTCCCCAAGTTTTATGCGCCTCGCACACGCTCTCGCCTCTTATTGTTTCCGCATATGTTTTTGATTTGATTTTGGCACCATACACGGTGAACAACTTCCAATTGAGTGAAAACTAAGTGGAATGTGAATGATTCCTTTATTATGTGATTATGATAGTTTTGTTTGCCTTGGTATCTCCTAGGTTGAGGTGTTCTAGACCGAGGTCAGAGGACTATTAGTCTTCTTGGAGGTGGAGTTTTAGACCTATTATGGGTTTAGTAATATCCGACTCGGGTTTTAAGGAGGGTTTGTTAACAAAATGTTTTACCTCATCATCGCTTGCAATATGAATTTTAGTATTGTTTATAAGTATAAATTTTGGTTTTGAATTTGATTCTATCAATTTTTCTTTTGACTGTACTTCTTGGGCTTTTATAAACTTTACTTGTTTGGTTTCACTAGGTGACTCTTTGGTAAAATTAAAACCTAACCCGGATTTATCTCCGGAAGTTTTTTGAGAATTTATTATTTTCTGAAGAGAGTGACTACTATAAATTAAATTGATTTCGCTAAAAATATTTCTTTTCTAAGCTTCTCATTTCCAAGCTTAAGCGTCTAGAATAATTTACATTCTTCATTTACTTCCTTCCCTTTTATAACCTAAGGATACTTTATCTTTTAATTATAGTTACTTTATTTTACTTCTATTTTAGCTTGTTTTAGGTTTTATTTTTTTTAGCATGACTTTTAGTCCTAATTTTGCATAGTCCACTATACTTCATTATCTATTCCTTTTCTATTTAGTATTGTCGCGCGCGCGACTCGAATCCTAAAGTATTCGGTATCGGAAAATACCTCATTGAAGCTTTAGCCAGAAGACACTTTAGTCATTTGTCCTTCGCCTCTTCATCTTCGGCGCTTTTATCACTCTAATATCCTCCAACTAAGCTTTTGAATTTGGATATCTTGATAGTTTTTGGACATTTCTTTGACGAGATGATTTGGATCTCCACACTTAAGTATTTCTTTTGCCTTTGCCATTTTTGTGCGTCTTTATTTATTTGAAATGATTTTATTCTTCATGTGGTGTGTCTTACGATCGTCCTAGTCTTCTGAAGAATTTCTTGAAGTCTCTTACGGCCATGACGTATTCTTCATCTTCACTATCGGAGGTTGAGCTATCATCATCACTCGAATCCTGTCTAGCTTTCAAGGCAATAGATCTACTTTGTTCTCTTTTGATTTTGACTGTTTTGGAATCTTTCTTAATTACTTCTTCATAAACCTTCAAATTCCCAATGAGTTCGTCAAGTGATAAAGTTAGCTTTTGTCTTCTGTGAATCTTCAATCACCGTAACTTTGCGCGCCTTTAGACTGTAGTGCCTAAGAAATTTGCTATCACAATTCTGCTTCAAAAACTTTCGTTCAAGTGTTTAGGACTAGGTAATAATAGTGTTAAATTTAGCAAAGGGCATTATTATTGATTCCTCTTCCGGGAATTCATGAATTGTTCATATTTGTTGAACAGAAGATCTATTTTGTTAGCTTTGACTTGATTATTTACCGTGAGGAGTGCTTCAACAAAGTATCCCAAATTTCTTTTGCGGTTTGACACATAAAAATTCTTTCGTATTCTTTTCGTGGCAAAGCATTATAAATTACCATTTTAGCTTTCATTATTTTTAGCAAGTTTCTTTTTAAGATCATCATTTTGTTTATGAAAAGGTACAACTTTATCCTTTTTAGTTTCGGGATTATTTTGAATAGGAGAAAAATCACCATCGGTAATAACATGCCAAAGATCTAGATTTTTTGATTTCACATAAGTTTCGAATCTATTTTTCAATAAATAAATCCATCACTTTCAAATAGTGGCGGTCTTTGCATAGATTGTCCTTCTAAATATTTTTCCGATTCTATAGATCGATTTAAGTTTTAAAATATAATTTATTTTTAAAATCTTGTTTAGCGTGACTCTGATACCAATTGTGGAAAACTAGAAGGGGGGTTGAATAGGTTACCGCTTTTTAATTTAAGGTTTTAAAGTGTTTGTAAAAATTCTAGATTCGACTTTATGTGAATTCAATACTTGCACAATATAAACAATATACCTATCTAAACAATTAATAAGATAGTATGAGAAAGTAATGCAAGACAAGAGATAAGAGTAAGAACAATCAAACCACAACGCGAGGATTTATAGTGGTTCAGCACGAAGCACTCTTCGCCCTACTCATCCTCCGAGACTCTAACTCGAGAGTTTCTACATATGTCAAAAGCTCCTTTATTGGAGAGGAAAAAGGAGACAACTATACACAACGTTGCTTACACCAAATCTTACGACACAAGCTAAATGTCGAGTTCTAACTCTTAGCTAGAACCAATCTATCACATTCATACAACTTCACGACTTGTTCAGATTCACACTTCTGGGACTTCTTCACAACTTTACGACTTCTTCCAACCATATTAAATCACAACTATCTTAGCACTACTTCGGTAGATCACACCACGAGAGATGAAACTTATCTTACAAAGATCGTAAGGGGGGGAAAATCTAGCAACTACACAACTTTACTAGATGTACAAAAGATTTACAAGTTATGTTTGATGCAATAAGATTGAAATTAGCAAAACAAATGTGTAATACTTCTTCAACTTGTTGATGGAAGTATTCTTTCTTTGCACTTGAGACTTGAGCTTGGATCACCTTGGAAACACAAGTTTATGATTAAATTGATTCAATGGATTTTTCAAGAGGATATGTGGTTTTTTGGACCAGTAATGACTGAGCTGCTCAAAAGGTGAGAAAATAGTGAGGAAAATTCAGTATTTATTGGACTAACAGGGAAGAGCGTCATACGTTAGGGGCGGTTCCCCATTAAAAAATTAAGGGGCCTATTTAGGGCCGCCCATCGACTAGGGCCTCCCCAATTTGTCTTTTGTGTAGGGGAAATTTTCTAGAACTTTTCTAGCCGTTTTAGGTTCGAAAATTTGAATTTTAAAATGTTTATTTTGAATAAAACATTTCTTTTAATTGTAGAAAATGTTTTGTAATGTTTATAAAAATGTTTTCAACATTTTATAAATGTTTTGAGGGTTGATAAAAATTTTCTTGATCATAAAAATTGCATTAAGCATTTATTTATTCATACCTTTTACGTGATATACTTAAAGCGAGATGAAAATTTACTACTAATTACTTATTTACGTTTAATTTTACATTGAACGTTTTTATATTTTGTGATTATCAAAACGTAAAGACGTGAAAAATATTAATAATGTTTTTAGGCATTATATTTTGTCAACAAAATAAACACAATCTTTTATTATATTGTTATCACCAGTAGCTTAGATTTATATTTAGTTTAATAGCTAAAACCGAACCAATCTCTTAATATATGATTTACTTGCTTTCTATAAAATATAAAATACAAAAATAATCTTCTCTCAACCTTTAGAATTCTGTTAGACCATGATCAAGCCTTCCTAACCTATTCCCCGAGTGAACAATAACAACCCCCGAGTCTTGCCTATACTACTACTACAACGATTAGGTGCTCTGCCTAGGGAGTTGTAAAACTTCGTGTAGAAGTCCTACGACGACCGCATCAAGTTTTTGGCGCCGCCGCCTGGGGAATAGTTAGGTTTTGATCATAGTTTAGCTTAGTTCTACTCACTTGAATCATTTCAAGTGAGACTTCATTTCCGCATATTTGCTCATGTCGTAGTCAACATTATTCCCGTTTCTCATTCTTCTCTAAATCATACATAAGGACTGCGATTTCTAACTATGGAGTCTCATTGGGTAGATCCCTCTGGTTTTGGTCAGATCATAGGAATAATACCTAACCTAACCACCTTATGACTTCAGAATTATCGTGAATTAATAGGTTGTTGGGTATTTGATCGTAACCATAAAACCTTGAAAAATCAATCAAAGTGTTTGATAGAATTATCAAAATCGTTTGACACTTTAAGAGTTTCATCTTTTGAAAAAAAACCCCTACACACGTGCATCGATAATCAAAAGTGCTCCGCACATGTTGGTAAGGGTGAAAAGCACTTTGAGTCTTTAGATCACTTACTTTATTCTAGATTACATTTTAATCACATTTCTCCCCTTATTTTAAATACTAAGTCACTTAGTTTTTAAAATACCAAGTGATTAAAAAATTTTGTCATGAAAAGTGAGAAGAGAAGTGTGTAAGCATGAATTATGTGGAACATTTTTGTTCTTTTCCCCCTCAATTTTACATATGCTTGACACCAAAGAAGATGACACCAATTTGTAAATTAGATATAAAATTGAGGTTGAGACAGTGTTGAGCATACAATTTTGAAAGATTATGAATTATCATTAAAGAATTCTTGAAAAATTATGCTCAGACACTAGATCATCTTATAAGAAACATTCTAATATAAGTTATGTCGACATTACTGATTTGTTATTAAGTGACTTTTTATAATGTTTTGAATACATTAAATTTGTCATGAGATGATGTGTCCAAAATATTAAAACTTTAGTTTTTGAAAAACTCCCCCTCAAAAATTGACTCATATATAAAAAGATACCACTTAACATACAATTTTGAAAGATTATGAATTGTCATTGAGAAATTCTTGAAAAATTATGTTCAACTTTTGAAAAACCACATGTTAGAAGACTTCTCTTCTAACGCTAAGGATAAGCGCACAGAGACGTACACCATCCTTTCTTGAGCTGAAAACTTTGAATGTCTTGTAATAACCGCTCAAGACTGAGAAAATTGCTGCCTCGTTCAAATGGATTGATTGGCTCAAAAACCCGTATCTTGTAATTGTCTAATTCTAGCTCCTTGCTAGTCGTTTAAAAAAGCTGCTATTAAAAAAAAAGAACACTAAAAAAGACGTCAAGCTTCAAGTGTTAATAGCTTAGTTGTGTCATCACGTTTGTGATAATCATTCATCTTGTATATCTTGTGTTGTGTGTTGTGTGTATGATAGGTTAGTATTTAGGCCTCAAAATACATAGTGTGTTAGATTGGTTCTATCTCAAAGTAGAACTCGGTATTTAGCTTAGTACCGAAAAAAGTGTAAGCGACGTGTACGGTTTTCTCTGCCTAAAGGGAGCTTGTTGACATAGTAAAGAAAACTCTCAAGTTGGGTACTTGGGGAGTGGAGTAGGGTGAAGAGGAGCTTCATAGCCGAACCACTATAAATCATTGTGTCATTGGTTTGATCTTTCTTATCTTTACTTGTTCATACTTCATATATTACTTATTTACTTATTGCATCGCTATCATATTCACTTGTGTATATCTCTTGAATTCACATAAGTCGACAATCTAAGTTATATTTTTAAAATGATAAAAACTATTTAACCCCGCCTTCTAGTTTCCACAAATTATTTGAGTACACGGTTGCTAAGTCTTTATACCTGTAAATACAATTTTGAGACGATTGAGATTAATGTTAATATTTATCGTATGAAGAATTGGGGAAGAAGTAATTTATTACCCTCAATAGAGCTCAATAAGCTCCATGTTATGTTGATCCACCTCAATTCGGGTCATTAGTTAAAATTGTAATGAGTTCTAAAACTCAAGTGTAGGGGTGTGTTATAAACCCTAAGTTATGATGTATTATGTTCAAAAAAGGAGAAAAACATAAAAGAGATTGATGTAGAGTTGTGTAGAGTTTGTATACCTTTGTCTGAGTCTTTTGCTTAGCAACCCAATCAGCGTGTATTCTTATAAATAATTAGCTAACCCGTTGGTATGTGCTTAATTACACATACCTTTTATCTAATAAAACGACCCCAAATGACCAAAAACGGACATAAAATGCCAAATATATGCTTGTTTTGTGTTATTTACTGTGCAAGTATCAGATATTCACTAAAGGACAAAAATCAAGCCAAAACGGACAAAACCAAGCATGGGAATGGAAAGAGCATGAAAAGTCGAAGCCAAAGGCGTGTGCATCTTAAATGGGTCAACCCATACCCAAGTTAATGGGCCAAGTCATCCCATTAAGCTTATTTATTAATTCAAAGCCCATATCATAAGCCTAAACCATTTATCCATTTCCTAAATCATAACCCGGCCCAAGTAAAAGCCCAACATAACCCTTAACCCTAACACCCTTTAAAACCATTACACCACTAGTCCCTGGGGTTTTACATCGTAGTCCCTTATGACTAACACCATTACCCCCGTTAATCCCTCACCCCTAACCCCGTTAGCCCCTTTATCCTAAAAACAATCACCCGCCAAACCCACTATTCATCATCCCCTTCACGTGATCCCCTACACCATGACAAAACCCCTCTCAACCCCACTCAAAACCCTACCCCAGAAAAGGACAACTCCACCTTGGCAATCCTATGGGGTTTTATTGGTCAAAAATAATCAAGGGTTGTGATTCAAGAACTTGGAGAACAAGAAAATTAAAGGGCTATGATGAAGCTTTTGAAGTCTCTCACATAACAAACACAAGATCAAGAAGCTCCTCTTTATTTGTTTTATATAAATAGGGCTAGAAATCAAGCTAACAAGGATGGAGTGTAGTGTAGGAGTAGTGTAGACTTGTTTTTAAAATTAT
>BQNB010054328.1:0-39592 GCA_026074375.1 Tanacetum coccineum | reverse complement strand
GGTTTATCTCTTTTTTTTGTTAGTTGCTTAAATATTGTTTGTTTATTCGATATGTCTAGTGCTTAATTCGTTTAGGATTTAGCTTCTTAAAAAGTCATAGCTTAAAACTAGTACTAGCTTAAGATAGTTTAGTTTATTTGTCGAGGTAACTTGTTCAAGAGCTTATATCATTTTTTAGGTAGGATTTTCTCGAATGTCTAAAAACTCGTGGCTTATAAGATTTGCTTATTTTGTGATAAAGCTTGTTTGCCTAAAATCCTTCTCGTTAATAAGTTTTTAGCTGTGCAATTGTTTTGCAAAATTGATAAATTAGGCCACAGTTTTAAAAAGGGATGCGTTTGGTTAGTAGAATTCTAATTGGGCTTCATTTGCTTGAATTAGGCCAAGTAGGATTAAAGTAGGATTAAGATTGGGCCACGTTAGTGTAAGGAAATAGAATAGCACAAATTTGAAAGTGAATAATTATGATGAAAGTTTGTTTATTATTAACAGTTTTTTTTATTTTGTGTATATGAGTTGCTTTTTGGTACCGGTCAACTCAAGAGGCGAGGAGCTTACGGGTTTATTTAGCTAGACCGAATTTAATTATTTGTTTTAACTAAATAAATCGGGTGGTATTCATTTAATTGCGGGTCTCCAATTCGGTTCTATTTTCTAATCCTTTTTCAATACTTAGAGTAGATTTATTTTATCATTTTATAATATGTTTGCCTATTTGATTTTTGTCATGCTTAGTGTAGAATTATTTTTATCTTTTAATGATATAACGTTTGCCATGTTTAGTTAGTTGATTTATTTGCTCATTTAGTGTTTTGAAATTAGAGCGGATTCAAATAAATTATTAAAAAATAATTTCTTTTAATGTAGGATTTATTTTTAGAAGTTTGCATGTTTAAAAGTGAATTTATTATGCTTGCTTATTTGTCTCGTTTTAGATACTCGTTTTTGTTTAATGATTTACATGTTTAATTATTTTTTATTGTTTTGCTCGTTTTTATGCTTTTATTTACTTTATCAATAGGTTAAGTAGGATTTAGGAACTCAAATCAAAATCATTTTAAACCATTCAAAACGCGCGATCACGGACTTAACCGATTTTCAATTCACACTTCGTCGAGGGAAAACGACCCTGGTGGTTTTTGAGACTACTTTGGTTAAAAGTTTGTTTCTAGAACCCGACGGAAAATACTTACTATATTATTATTTGATATAATCCTTATATTATTATATATTATATTATATATAGTGTGTTCAGACGTATCAATTTTGACGCCGCTGCCGGGGAAGTGTGTTACGATTATCGTGTTTCGTTCGTAGATTAGCTTTTTGAAGAACCTTCCTTGTGAAGTCATTTTTCTTGTTATAAAAATATATAAAATACAAAAAAAATTATTTTCTTTTATTAGTATAATTATAATATAAAACCAAAGATTTAAAAAAAAGAAAAAAAAACAAAAATAAACAATATATATATATATATAATAATAATAATAATAATAATAATAATAATAAAAACATTGTCCATAAAAAGAAATAAAAAAATCACAAGTTGGTAAAAGAACACCAACAAATAATACTTTCAAATGACGTATTATCCATCAATAACTTCCCAACTCGAATAAATTTTTTTAAAAAAAACTTGCCTTTTGTGTCACTTGCGATATACGGCTCACCTCTGAAAGTTAAACACTTTTAGAGAGCTACCGTGAAGCTTGTTGATTATTAGGTTTACGTTATTCGATCTCGTTTTGTCCTTTTAAAAAACATGTTGTTTAAAAAACTCGAAAAACCAAAAATAATCATCTTTTAGCCTCTTTCTCATTTAATTCTTATTTTCTCGACCCTCTATTTTAATTCTTCTTCTTATCCCTCTAAATTGTTTAATTCTTATGGCGTCATTCGACTATCGTTTAAATCCCCTTTATGCGATTAAAGAATGCTCGTCTTGTGGAGCTTTGTACACTGCAGACTTTTGTTGTTCAAAAGGAGGTCTTGAAGACAAGATTCTTGTTCCTAAATCCCCTCAGAATTGTGCAACTTGTGGAGACCCGGTTGATGGTCTATATTGTCGATCTTGTGCTTTTGTGCGAAAGTGTTTGAATGAAGGTTGGTATACAATTCATGATAAAAATGAAATTCTAAACACTTCTGAGTCATCCAATCACAACACCAACGTTGTTAGTGCACCTCAAGAGCCATTCGTCTTCAATCAAGACCCCGGTGTAAATTCTTCACAAAGTCCTCCACTAATCGACCATCATTGTTGTTACGAGTGTGGGGATTCGTTAAACGATATCTTTTGTCAACGATGTACTTGTAAGTCTTGTGGGAAAGGTGCTCATTATGGTTACAATTGTCCACCGCAAATTCTGATTATCTCTAATCCGGAACCATGCTACAATCAAAACCTTAATGAGATCCTACAAAATTTGCAAAGTTTGCAACAACAATGTCTTTTGGGTACATGCCAACAATGTGGTTGTAATGAATATGATGGAGTTTGTTTTTATTGTACTGTTGGAAATGGAACACCAATCAATTTTTCAACTCCGTACTCTTCTAACGATTCTCCAAGTTTTGCAAACCACCCTCCACAACCCCAATACGTACCATACTCTTGTGAGTTATGTGGGAACGATACCCATCATGGCTATGATTGTCCACCTCAAGTCTGGTTTGTCTGCAATCAGGACCCGTGTTCCAATCAAAACTTTGATTATTTTCCACAAACTTCACAGAGTTTTCCACAACAATATCTTTGTTGTGAAAATTGCGGGGGTCCCATATACTTTTCAAGTCAACCGATAATTAAAGACTATTTATCATGAGCCAAAATTCTTGCTATGATTCTAATCATTGGCTTTGACCAATTTCAACCCCCGCAATAAACCGTCCCAATCATCCAATCTTCATGCTCCAAAATTGAGTTTCATCATTCCCAAAATACGCTATCGGAGCAAATGACATCCATATGAATAATGGTTGGTCAAATTGTGCAAAAAGGCAGAAGAAAGGGCGAATTGCGAAAGATCAAGCGGCTAAAGATCGATATTGGAAATTCCCCCATTTGCTATGAGGAAGACTAGGACTATACCATTTGCAATCACACTGTTTTAAATCAACCAAGGAGGCCTGTGACTCCTCTCATATTGGAGGATGAGCATCTTGACACTATTCCAGCAACGGAATCAGACGAAGTAATAAAGTCTAGTGTCGAGAACCTTATCCAAATCCCAAGTGAGTCCAAGGGTATTTCCGACGGTGTGTGTGATGTGCCTCTTTGTGATAACCCTACCCCTCTTGAAGCTTTCAAAGAACACTCTGAAACTATCATCGATTTCAACGATGATTCTACTTCGAGTGATGACGGTTCTTATGAGAACATCGATTATGTCGATGCATCACCTTCCCGATCTGAGATCGTCAGCATTAGAGGAGGTGGAGATGTTTCGCAGGAAGTTGGAGGGTTAGATACTGATATCTTCTATCAATCAAAACGATTATTTTTTTTTCCCTAATCGTTAAAAAATTTTGAATGTCAATCTTCTTATTAGCAAACATCGAAGCATTAAAAGATAATCCCACCCCAACTTTCTGATTGTAAACCAAGTCTTCCTCCACAATTCGTAACTTTTTTCATGGAGGAGCTAACACCTTGATATTTCCTTACCTTATCTGAAACTTCTTTCTTTAATCTGGAGAGATTAGTAAGATTTGTCTCTCCAGAATATAATGTTTTTCATTCCCTCGATGACGATCATATTGAAGAAAGAGATGGCAGTACCACTACTCATAGCTGATTTTTCTCTATATGATTCTTCATCTTTGATCTTTCGTCAATCCATTACCTCCTACCATAGGAGTGAGTTTTAATCATGAGGAGTTTGCGATGAACTCGCTCACAATCATATCTCCACCGGAAGTTAGATTGTTTTCTACTTTAAGAATGACCCGAGCTGGGCGATTTCACTAACTATGGATGTGTGGGGATAATTATCCAACAAGAGTACCAAGAGTTCACGTGGCCAATATTTTTGCCCAACCCATCCCACCCTTGACCTGGATCTTAGATTTCATACTTTTTTTAAGTGGGAAAAAATTCTCTACTTTCCACGTTATATTAAAGGATCTTTCTCCTTTTCTCATGTATCCAGTTGCACCTGCATATCTTCTCACTCGTTTGGGAATGAAGATATCATTTTGACCCCGTCAACCTCCGTTTTATTATCATTCTTAAAGTGGCAGGTGTATCTCATCAGAGTGGAACTTTCATGAAATTCATTGTTTATCCAAACCACTTGAATGGAAGTTCGATGGAGATTTTATCTTCCACTTGCTCCCCCATGGACCAATGAATTCGGGGTCGAGTCAAGCTCGTGACTCGGTTAACAAAAACAAGCATTTCTATCTTCTTATCTATTTTCTAACAATTAATGTGAGGGGGCTCGCCTCTTTCCTTTCTCGTGTTTTGTGTTTTGTGATTTTATGTCCAGGATACCCGGATTTTGAAGACTCTCGTGCTCATGGTTTTGTCCACTCATTCAAGTTTCATATCCTCAGCTTCATTTAGGGAATCCAATATCCTAATCTTATCGATTAACGTTTATCTTTCGCATACTTTATAAATGGCTTTAGATTTATATAGAGAACACCATAAATACTTGAAATTATGCCTGAAAATTAGTATAAGGGGTGACAAGTCTCACATTGAGGACAATGTGTAGTTTAGTATGGGGGGGGGGGGATCTAGCGATTTGATTATACCTGCGGCGTTTGTTCTCCAACGTCCCCGTTTATTCCCGTAAGAAATTTAAAATTTGAAGTTTCATTGTGTAAAAAAATAAAAAAAATTAAAAAAATAAAAATAATGAAAATTGATGAAAAAAAATATTTAGTAGTTGATATAAAAATAAGTGTTTGAGACAACCGAATGAGTTGGCTTTTCCGTTGTGAAATGAAAAGTACATTTTGACCCGACGATTTTTATATCTTATCTTTCTCTTTAACTGAAAATAGATTGTCTTGCTAACTTTTATACAAGGACTATAAAACGCTAGTCTAGCTTGAAAAAGGTCCAAGCTTTGCAAGTTCCCATAATTGATTTTAAATATGCGAAGATCGATTTATTAGAATAAAGATTGTTGCCAGTCAATGTGACTTATTAAAGTGCCGATCTTAATTCATAGGCTAAGTATTCACGAGTTTCTTTATTAGAAATTTTAAATTGTGAAGAACAAGAGATGATAGAGTAGTTATAAGTTTTGATGCTAAACATAGAATAGTTGGATTTCTTTAAGGCTTATAAGTGTTAAATTGTGGCTTTTTCTCCCATTAGATTGTTTCACCTTTATAATAATTGTTTAATAAATAGAGTTGTGCGGTTTTTTGGTTAATAATTAGTTCTCAGAAGTTTTCTTTAGTTTCTTTGTGATTAAGAGAGAGTATACATCAGGAATACTTAATTTGGCATACTATATGTATCACAATAATAAATATTTTGCTTATCCCTTAAAGAGCCTTAGGGTATATGGGGTAAGTAGAATCTAATAAGTGAAATTATAGCCTTATTCATTCCTTAAAGAGCCTAAGGGTATATGGAATGATTGAAGTTGTCTTGTTTGTACCTTAAAGAGCCTTAGGGTATATGGTGCAAATAAGATTGGTCCATTTATGTCTTAAAGAGCCTTAGGGTATATGACATGAATGGTACCTTGCTTAAGTAACCTAATAAAAGCCAAATTTTGGTCGCCTCGATGTAGACTTAATTTTGATGACATTGTTTTCTTTTGAAAAGGGCTAGGAACTAATTATTGCGTTTTTAACCGTTACGCTTTATTTTTGGAATTAATAAGTATCGAAATAAAAGTCTTAAAGAGCCTTCGGGTATATGACTTAAATAAAATCTTGAGATACAAAATTAGGGAATAAGGGAGGAAAAGTAAGTACACAATTAGCTTTTATGAGTAGTGTTAGCATCATAACTTGTATTTAATGATCTTGTTTTAAGCTTGCTTGGATAGGTGAAAATCGGGACGCTGAAATATCTTTTTAAGAACTTTAGTGCTTTTTTCTGTGATCCAAAAAGTTATCAATGAAATAATGAAAGCAATACATTAATGTCACAAATAAATAAGTTTGTGAGTTGTAAATTATAAAAATCATAAAAAATGGAAAAAGATTTGAAAAATGGAGAAACGGGGCGTTTCTTAACTATTGATTTTTTTAATCCATTTAGATGATCACTTTGCTACTTTTCAAGGTGATTAGTTTGGGGGGATTGGAATTTTTAGTTTAACGCGTATTTATTACATTGCGTGAGGACACGACAATACTTTAGTATGGGAGAATTTGGTATTCACTATTTTATACATACTTTTTACCTTGTAAAACGAACCCAAAAGACCAAAAACATAATTAAAATGGCAAATATATGTTGTTTTTGTGTTTGTGTATGTGCAGGTACGGACATTAAAGGAAAGGACAAAAATAATGACAAAACCGGACAAAACCGAGCACGGGAATGGAATGAGCGCGAGAAAACAAGTCCAACGGTGCTTTCGAATTTTATTGGGCCAGCCCGTAACCCGCTTAACGGGCCGGGCCAGCCCATGTTATTTATAAGCCAAGTTTTATCAATAAGCCCAATTCCATGCACCAAGTTCGGCCCAATTTGCTAAAACTGAAATGAAAATTGAAATGATAAGCTACAAATCACGTGCCACCAAATAAATGGAAAATTCTCACGTGACACCCCATTACTAATTTTCTTGGCCTATCAACAAACAACACGTGGCGGGGCATGGAATGATTTTAAATTCAGTTATAACAAAATTTCAGTTGAAATAGATGGTGCGTTGGAATGAGAAGATGGAATCACACGTGTTGCATAGCCAACGGACGGATCATGATCCGAGCCCCCTTTTTCCTTGTTCCTGATTGGTCAGAGTGTAAAAATGAGGATTGGGAAGAAAAATTTACAACATCAGCCCCTCTCACCCTTATAAATGTAACTCGCCTCCCTCATATTTGGGAGAGTTTTATTTTTATTTTTTCTTAGTTTAGAGTTTTAGTTTTTAGCTTATGCTTATTGTACCTTTCTTATTTCAAGTACTTAACATGTTGATGTAATAAAAATGGTTTAAAGCTTTTTGATGATCTCGTGTTGCTTTTTGTTCAATAAATCAATCGTTTCTCCTTGTTTTCGTTTAGCTTAATCAATAAGCTGTACTTTTGTGCTTATTTTCGTGGCTTATCATTCTCAAAAGTTCTAAAAGGATTAGAAAATGACTCCTATAAGCTATCAAAGCTTATTAGATTTATTTTCATTTGATCTTAAAGCACTTTTTAAATAATAAGCCACAATAAGCTCGAAAATAGCTTAATGTTGTGCTTATTTCGATTTTGTTTGATTAGAAGTTCTTATTTTCTGATAAGATAAGTTTCTGAAAAGCTTATTTGGTTTCACTTGAGCTTAAGTTGTTAGTTCAAAATTTTGTTCGCTTATAGCTTATTCTGGGTTTTTGTTACTAATTTTCGTCACTTATTGAAGTTGTTAAATGCTTATTTCGATCATGTTTAGGCTTATTTACTTATCTTAATTGTAGATCTCGTTTTTAGCTTATTTTTCTTTGGCTTAATGTTTTGTTTATTATTGATATTGTTCTAGAGCTTATTAGGATTTTTAGAGTGTTTATTTCGCGATGACTTATTGTTTAATCTCGATTGTTTTATATGGTTTACGTTTTGAGACTAATTTCGAGCATATTCGATTCTAATAGTTTTAGTTTAAGCTTTTAATATTTTTAATATGAATAGGAATCATAGCTTAATTTCATTGTCCTGAGCTAATTAGTGGTGCTTATTAAATTGTGCGTTTCTGGCTTTATTAGATTTCTTATTTTTGGTGAGTTAAATTTCTATTTGACATATGCGTTAAGCAAATTTGGTTTTGTAAGAAAGAAAATTAGTCCTTGGGCCTGTACATTTTGAGACTATATGGAGTAACTATTGGGTTTATTTTGGATTAAGAGGTAAGCCTGGGTAAATCGTTTGGAGCTTGTTTGGTGCGTAGACACTGAGGAAAGCAGGAAGTAGAATTTGCAAATTAAATTTGTTATACTTAATCTCATGTTAACAGTTAGGTATATTTGATTGGTAATGAGTTCTTGGTTACCCTAGGGTCCAGACTCACGAGCATGGAGCTTAAGGGTTTAATTGTGAACTAGACCGACGTTGATTAGTTTGTTTTAGTTAAATAAATCAGAGTTGTATTCGTATTAATTGCGGGTCTCCCGAAAATCGAATTCCATTTTTATTCTAGATCATATTTCAAATACTTAGAGTAGATTTATTTTATCGTTTAATAATATGTTTGCCTATTTGATTTTTGCCATGCTTAGTATAGATTTTCTTTTGTTAAATGCTATGTTGATTAAATTGAATTTCGTTATGAGTAGTGAGTAGATTTATTAGTGCTTGTTAAGTGATTAGTGATTTGGAATTTAGGTGCGGGTTTAAAAAGGTTTAAAAAAAATTATTAGTCATTAGTATTTTCTTTTCGATTTACATTCCGACATTTGTTTTTAATACAATTTAAATACTTGTCATTTATTTAAAAAAAAACATTCTACTTTACTTGTCATTTTAATTTCTTGAACTTGTTTTCTAAAGATTTTAATTCGTTAAACCTAAGCCCGAACTTAATGAACATTTCACGTCACTTAGCAAGCATATTAGTCATTTATATTTCTTAGATCATTTTTAGTATAATCTCATAGTTTTAATCTTAGATTTATAATTAGTATAACTTAGCGTGCTTTTTATATGCTTTTCCTTTTAGTAGATTTAGAAACCAATCCCAAAAATATTTTACCCATTCAAAACGCGCGATCACGGACTTAACCGATTTTCAATTCACACTTCGTTAGGGAATAAACGACCCAGGAGGTTTTTGAGAATTCACTTAGGTTAAAAGTGATTTTCTTGAACCCGATGGAAAATACTATACTATACTATTATTGATTATCTTCCTTATTATTACGTATTTATATATTATATATATGTATTGATTCGGACGGATCAGACACAAATTTGCAATTTTTTTCATGGACCCGAATTTGCAGTTTTACTCAAGGACACGAATTTGCAATTTTTCTCAAGCACCCAAATTTGCAATTTTCTCTTAAGGACCTGAATTTGCAATTTCACTTAATCATACGAATTTGCAACATACACTTAAAACTCAAATTGATTAATCAAAATTATATGGTTTATTTCTGAAGAATACTAGTAATCTTTAATGATATGCAAGAACTAGAGAGGTAAGTGGGTTGGAAAGTTTCTAGAGAAAGAAAGTAATATTGAATATTATGTGTGTGAAAAATAAGAAGTGAAACAACCAACCACCCTCTCCAAGACATGGAGAGGGTATATATACTACATACATAGGCCGGCCATGGGCTTTACTAAAGCTTCCATGGGCCTTGGGCCATATTAGCTTACTAAGCTTATCATATGTTAAACTACGGGCTAAGACTATTACAACTTGGAAGTGACCGATACTTTTCTTGTTTCCAACAATCTCCCCCTAAGGGAGGTCACTCCATTTTACAAAATTTTAAACCTAGCATACTATGCTACATCTTTAGTCTTCAGCTCGTAAACTTCATTTCTTGATTTTCCCTTGTGAATATGTTGTAGTGATCATTGACTTTGGGATAGAGCTAGTTCCTTTATCTTGATTTGTATGATAGAATGTGATCTTGAGATCATCAACCAAGCGTAATCTCGTCGCTATCTTAATGAATCTTGCCATCTTGTGTAACTTGTGACTTCTGGACCGACATGCTCATACCATTCTTGATTTGTTGACTTGGAAAGCTTTAATGTTGCATCTTTCTTGAAATTCTTTAACTTTAACACTTCGTCACTTTGAGAAAGACGTTCGGTATCAGAGTAGCAAAAGTCTTGAAACATGTACTTGAGCTTTCATGATGTCTTTATGTTTGTCGATCTAGTATGAGCATGTGGCTATAAATCTTGTGACCATGAATCAGGTACCAATTCAAACCACCATCTTTAAGTATTTGATTAAAAAAACAGCATAAGCAATAAAGCTGGGGGGCAAATATTGGCTTTGTCATAACCCGTGTTTGTATGAAGAACCTTCGAATCTGTGAGGCTCGACCTGTGATCAGGTAGATTCAATTTAAAAGAATCATCCGATGAACAGGATTTTCCTTCTCCTTCGAGCTGAAGAATAGACCCATCTAACACATAGTGTATTAGATTCATACAAACCATTGCATGTTCTCATTACCGAACGTCTTAAAAGCATGACAACACATTAAAGTGAAACCAATATACTGTCTCAACCGGTTTGAAATAAAAAGTCGATATGAAAATCACTCGACGGTCACTTGCTAAATGGTTTGTGTGACATAACAAGGTGTTGATCATTTCAAACATTCATCATCAATCGTCTATTCATAATCTGGAACAAGTATTGATTCTATAGAATCGCACCATTCATTTCTTTCTAGTTGTCTCAAGTTTTGATTCGTATCAATCGCAACAAGTCACCTACATGAGCTTGTTTGACTTGCTCAACTAGATTTTCCATCTTCATTGCGAATGAAATCACTTTCGGATGTTTCTGGCAAATCACAAGGATAATGTGTAGGACTCTTTATATATTTCTTGTTATTCACATTGTGTGACTTAGGCAACAAATATGACAGATGTCCTAATGAGATTTATGGATGATCTCGTTTTGGTAGGCTCTAGACTCAATAGAGCACTTTGATTAGTGATCGAGGCTGAAGCAAGACTGCCACCTTTTTCAATATCAACTAACTCGGAGTAAGAAAGGTCGATAGAAATTCGTGTATTCTCCGTGAAAATAAACAAGAGTCTGTTGAGAGACCTTGAGTGGCTGGGGAGGGTTGTGCTTAGCGTCACTGGGTCTATGACTGTCTTCAATGTCGGAAAACAACTTCGTGTTTCCGACAGATTATGTATTGACCCAGTTTTTGCCTAAGTGTATGGAGGGCGACTTTCTTTTTCACCCTTTACTTTACATTTCTTTTATCATTCTTTAACCCCGTTCAATGCTTAACCGTGACTTCATAACTTAACACCTGGTGGGTTTTGTTCCAGTGTTAGCTTCATCTCAGTCGTCCCCACCAGAAGCATTATTCCCGATTCTCAACTTTTTCTCCTTTTACCTACTAAGGACTACTACACTAACTAGTGGATACCCTGGGTAAGATCCCTCCGGTACTGGCTGGATCATAGATAGAATACCTATCCTAACCACCTTATATCTCACATAAAGTTAAGAACATGGCCGTCTTTTGGGTATTCCATCAGCACAATCCTTCAAAACCATTGAAAATTCAATCAAAGATGTTTTTGATATAAATATAAAAAGATTTACACTTTGAGAGTTTTTCATTATCACTAAAAGCGCCTCTTAACATGTGCATCGTAATCGTGTATCAAATCTTAAGTGTGGAGAGTATTGAGTCCATTTTTATTTTGATCACATCTTCAATACAAATTAATCCAGGTTAAATCACATTTTTTCTCGCCCTTATCCAAAATGTTAACCCTTGATATTTGGAATATCAATGATTCACCTCCGGGAAAAAAATGGTATATGCTACATATATTGAACATTTTAATGCTCCCCCTCAATTTTTGAGGTAATAAGCTAGTGTTTGAATACATTAATTGAAATTTTTTTTGATTTAACTAAGAAATTTTTGAAAATTTAATACTCGACACTCCTTTATGTATCACCATAAGTCTAAGCACTACATATATACATATTCACTATGTTTATTATGTACTTAAAGATTGACCCTCTTAAAAGATGAGGATCAACATATGAAAATCAGAAGGTCCTTTTGACAGCCGAAGGTCCCCCGCGACGTCTTCCTCCTACAGAACTTCACCAAGCTGCCGCATACACCTCCGATCTTGAGCTTTTGTTAATGGGCACTTATCATCACCCGCTCCTCCCTTATCTTGTGGACTCCATCGTCACTTCGGCAAAAAATCCATCTAAATTCCGTAGCAATATCATTGAGAGTTGTAACGAACATGGTTAAGTGTGGCAATTCACATGAACTTGTAAAGTTCATCAATGCGCTTTAACCGGTTTCAGCATCAAGGCGTCTTGATAGATATTGCCCTTGGACATCAAGATATGCCAATGTAGGGGAGTCATTTTTTTGAGAATCAGGTCCGTGTTGTGTCGGTCTTGTAGTTTATCTTTTCATAATAACTTTCGATGCCAACTAAACTGTAAAATCTTCCGAACACGTCTTGAATGACAATATCTTCGAGTGTACATTCCTAGAGCCACATTTAGTGCAATATTCGATCATCCAGACTGAGATTGGTGAGCTTGCCTTAAAACAAGAAAAAGTAACATAGACTTCAATAGTCTTTTGGCGACGAGTCTCTTGAAGTCCGCCTTCTTGAACTTGTTTAGCACATCATCCATCGACGAACCGTAATCTCATCAAATGACTATAACCGAAGAATTTCAATGAGAATCTTAAGACCCGATAACCGTGATGGATCCCTGTGCTGATAAACATCCTTGGAATTTCCATGTTGTAACAGAATCCAAAGAATCTCTGACGTTTTGGACCCCTGTGGTATGTATCCCAGATAGGTGTGTTTGTCGTATCTATGGTACCACGGCTCCAAGTAGTTCTAAGGGATCCGGTATTCAATCCATTTGACTTGACAAAATCACAGCATCCTTCGTATTTGTTATGGAATAGTGTATCATTCTTCAACTTGACTTCCTCCTTTAGATATTCAAGGTCAATGTTGATGAAATGATCAAAGGAAAACAGATGTCCTCGAGCATTTGGAACAACGGTAATGGCGTTTGTTTGAGATTATGGGGATAATGACGTTCCTTCAGGATTATTCCACGTCACAATGTTTCCTTAGTACATTGAAGACTTCTTCCAATTGAAATTCCAATCAGCTACACCTTACACTACCTTTTATGAGATCATAGGTAGGTACCAGTTAGCATTCTATGAGTCAAATGATCAATCTTAAGTCTATTCTCTATAAGCCGAGAAGTCCAGATGTGAGAGCCATAAACCGCATCAAAAGAGGATTGAGTGCCGCACTTATGCCAAAGTCAGTTATCCAATTGTTTGAGGAGGTAAAATATCGGAAACGTGGTTCTTTGTTAGGGCCATTTCATGATCTGGAGTTGTAGAGGTTGGAGGGTGCCATTGACGTTCATCCTGTACCTCTCTAGTAGGAATGACATCATCATTACCTATAATGAACTCTAGATGTGTAGTCTCATTCAAGTCAGTAGGTTGAGATATGGGGGCCCCTTTTGAAGAATTTGTTGTCCTACTTTCCTTGCGAGTTAGTTCTTTGGATGACTCAACTTCCTTGCTTGATCTCCATCTCTTGGTCCCTCGGTTTAATCCAGTAGAGGGTTCTTCATCTGTATCTTTATCGTCGCTTGTTATTGGAAGAATGATAACATCAACATAAGAGGAAAGGAGGTCCTTGTCCGTGTTATAAGCTTCAACCAATGTGTTGTAAAGATTTTTCTGAACATCTGATCTATCAATTGATTTATTCCCTTCATTTTAATCCATTAAATCCTTTTAGTTCAAGTTCTGAGAGTGAGGAAGCAATTCCATAAGATGTCTGAGGTTGATTGGTGGAACGAATCAACACTTCAGCTCCCAAAGATTCAGTAACATACTTCTCAACTTTGGACTTGATCTTTGATGTTTGAGTTTTGACTTGATCCTTGAATATTTTCCTGCATGGTGGAATCAAGTGAGTTAGAAGCTTGATTTTTTGCTTAAGCGTCTCTCTGGCTTATTTGATTTGAGCTGAATAGCCCACATCTACTCGTACCTTCATCTTAGAATCCCCACCAAGGTATTCATTAACTAATGTCCCGAAAAAATTAAGATGGGGGGAAAAAAAAAAAATGGCTTCAACTAGAAGGATTTTATTGTTTAAGCCTTAGAGAGATCGAAATTTCCAGAACGTGGTTTACTCTTGATTAAAGCCAAATACAGATGCAAAGTTAGGATTAGAAGCGTGTTGTGGAGGGATTAGGTTGTGTGTGGTGGTGGTAATTGGTGTCTTGTTGACTAATTGAATGACAGGAAAAAGAGGTGTGAGGGATTGTTTGTAATGGTAGCTGGAAGTCTCTGTGGCTACAGAAATCTGATACATAGACTAAGTAGTTATTTGTATGAGGAGACAGGATAAAGTCAATACACTCATCCGTAGACGGAGAGATGAACTAGAAACCAGACCTGACACACTATGAACTATGCTGATGGCCACGGATTAGCCGCCTGAGAGTTCCCACATGGCAAGCTTGCAGTGTCTTTGGTAGTGTCAGCGTCAGTCATGTCAACATCACCTCCTTCCAGATTGACATTCGTCACGTCTCCTTCTTTGTCTTCTTCACCATCTTTAACCCTGTCATCATCTTTTTGTTTCTCACTTTCATCAGTTGTTTGATAATCTGATGGTGTGCGTACCAACTGATCAGATATCTCTTCCTCATCTTCATCATCTCTCTTGTTCTTCTTCGTCATCTTGTTCTTCTTGATCATTAGTTGAGAAGGTGGACAACTTTAGATGAGTAATGTTGTCACCATCATCATCTGATTCTGTTGCATCATCATCATCATCATGTACATTTGAATCTTTGTTAGCATCATCATTATCACTAAAGGTTCAAGACTCTTCCTCACTATTAGAATGATGTTCGGGTAAATCAGGAACCTCTGGTTTGTCACCAGCTCCTTCATTTGTACCTGTCTTCCTCGATAGAGTGTACTTGCTCATCAGAGAACCTATGACATGATGTTCAACACCATCACCCGAGCCACTGATTGAGTTGTATGTCTGAATTCGACTTCTCTTGATAGCTATCTTTAGTTGTTCAGTTTCAGTCAAAGCAATCTCGGAGAGAGTCTCTAAACCTATAGCAGGTTGCTTCTGCTTTCCTGAGCTAGTCATCTTACCAGTTTGTTTGACTCTTTTTTCTTTATAGGGTCTGGGAAGCTTCTCCTAGGTGTTTGTAATCAGAATTAGCTTTTCCTTCTTATGAACACTTGCTTTTGTTTTTGGAGGTACTTTTCCTAAAGCATAGCATAGTACTCTTGTAGGACTCAAAGAAGTTTTTCGGATGTCCACGTATTGTCAATCCTTAAGGCAAAAGATTGCACTGTCGAACTATGTCAGTCCTCATGCCTGGTATATAACATTATTTGTGGTAAAACATGGGGCATCTCTGGCATGTGCCAATTAATCTTGTTTCCTTCGTGGAATTGATGGATCTTTTTGACATGATGAAGTGACAATCAGCGTGGTGAAGCGTGGGTAGTACATCACTAGAACCATCTTCGTATTCTTATTCTCTACTTGATAAGTTAACAGTCCTCCACGAAGAAAGGCATAGTCAACATTCTTTTTAAGGTACCATCCCCCAAATGATTTGAGCGTGAGAAAAAGACGAAGACTGTCATAGGAGCTTATAAACCTAACTGAACACTTATTGAGTACCGCAACAAAAGTACTCCAGGTTATGTAGATTGTTGAAAATTGACATTTGTAATCTTCATTATCTCTTCACTGTGACCGAGACTTACGAGAAATGTGAGAATTTCTTGCTCAAAGGGTGGTTCATCAAATTTCTGATTTACGATTTTAGGCATAATTTGGAATCATTTCTGCAGTACTCAAGATTGACAATATGTTTCTTGTTATTCATCTTGAATCGAATCGAACGGTTATGAACGGATGCAGTAGCCCAGAACTCTTGCATATAGATCTCTGGAACATCAGCTGAGGCTTGAAATGCCTTGTAGAAGGGAGTGAGCTTCAACACATCATAAACCACTTGAAGAGTTGCTTCTTTTGACTTGAGATCTGAGCTTAATCGTAGATTACATTTACTAATCTTCAGTCGGCTAGCAAGAGCAACTAAGGAGTCATCCAATGCAATCTGTTCAACCTTTGTGATGTCCATGATTCTGCTTAAGAAAGAGTCAATGCAGTTTATAATGTAACATGATTAATTACTCATTAGAACCTTTATGACTTTTAGCACTTTGAAGATCAGACAACTTAGATAGACTAAAAGGTTATGTGACAGAGGCAACTATTTTAACAATTTAGGAATCGTGGTTTGTCTACCTAGTAGATAATTTAGATAACCTAAGTTGAATTTTAGTTAACCTTGGATTTGTCAATCTTTTAATGTCTACTTGAACTAAGTGAAGTCTTAATTTGACCTTATTTTGGAAAAATTCGATCTTTAAGTGTGTTTTGTCAAGACAAGTTTGGTTCCTAAAGCTTTTTTTACTTGTTTAGTTCACAATATAATCTGACTCGTTCGACTCATAAGCATATTAACTCGTTCGGGTCTCAAAGGAAGCCAACTCGTTCGGTTTTCAATGAAATTAACTTGTTCGGGTCTTAAAGGTAACCAGCTCCTTCGGTTCCTAAAGGAGTAGACTCGATCGGTTCATAAAGGGATTACACTCGTTCGGTTCTCAATACTAATGACTCGATCGGTCCACAAAGGGTGTACACTCGTTCGGTTCACACAGACTTGACTCGATCGGTCCTCAAGGGTATACACTCGTTCGGTTCACACAGACTTAGACTCGATCGGTCCTCAAAGGGTATACACTCGTTCGGTTCTCACAGACTTAGTCTCGATCGGTCCTCAAGGGTATACACTCGTTCGGTTCACACAGACTTAGACTCGATCGGTATCTATCAAATGGTATACACTCATTAGTTTCGGTTTACACATGACCTTAGACTCGGTCAGTCCTCAAGGGTGTATACGTCGTTCATGTTCTTACAGACTAGTCACGATCGATCCTCAAGGGCATACACTCGTTCGGTTCACACAGACTTAGACTGGATTGGTCCTCAAAGGGTATACACTCGTTCGGTTCACACAGACTTAGTCTCGATCGGTCCTCAAGGGTATACACTCGTTCGGTTCACACGGACTTAGACTCGATCGGTTCTCACAGTGGGTCATCTAGTTCGGTTTCTCATATAACTTCATAAACATGAATTATTAGGCATTCAAACTTGTTACATTGATATTCTAAGCATAAAGAAAACATTTAGGCACAATATACCATCTTGAATTTACAGAATCATCAAGAGTATACAACAAACTTTAGCATTTTGATCATTACCACCATGTTACAAGAAGCTACAAATCAGGGCAAGTTTTATGTCTTAGGTATCAAGCAATATGAGACTTACAAATCCTTTTTTTTACATAAAACCCACAACCTTTCTACATCCTAGCTCAGAATCCCAAATTTTTTGATCAAAAACATGGCAAGCACACATTCATATAAATTTCAAACAAAAAACTGCTTTAAACAATGCATCTATACACCAATTGCATCAAAAACCCTCAATCAATTTGAAGATTTTGAACAGATTTTGATTTAGGAAACCCTAATTTGAAATTAGGGTTCTTCGAGTTCAAAAATGGTGAAATCAAAAAATTCTTTCAAGGTTTAAGATGTATATGCCGTGTGGATTAAGTTTGTAGTTATACCTTTGAAGCAAAAATGACAACGAATGACATGGAGATGTTGGCGCACGAGTAAGGAGTGAATATGTAGAAGTTGGTTTGTGTGTGTGAAGATAGTGAACAGTGACTAGGATAAAAAATAGTGGGTGTTTCTTATTTAAGTTTAGATTATAACACATATAGTCCCTTACGTTTCATCACCCTTTTATTTTGCCATTATAAGTTTTATAAGGTATATATTAGATAAACAAATAGCACTTATAGTCCCTAATGTTTAAACTAGCATACCTATAGACTTATGTTTGCAAGAATATTCCTAAAGGCATAAACACATAACACATTAGGCACATGTAAGCTAAAATTAATTAACTTTCCTTAAAGTGATGTTTTGTTATTGTGTAAAAACCTTAAACTTAATTTATTATGACGAAGAAATTTGACATTCTCTCCCCCTCAAACAATGACCCGTTTTCTATTTAAAGAGCTGTAGTCGTTGTTTGAGAAGTCAAATGTCATTTGAAAAAAACATATTTTCTGATGAAGGAAGTATTTATTTTTGAGAAACAACAAACACCATAGCAAATAAGATTTCTCTTATTTTGATACATAAGCGCACTGACACGTACACTTATGGAAACATAGAAAGCACGGGTTGTGATGCAAAGTAATCACAAGCCTTTGCATGGTCATAAAGTAGACCATGCCCGAGAATAAATTCCCGTTGAGAGGTCAAGTTTCCTTTTTGACAGAATACTTGCCTTTAAGATGATGACCAGGTTGCTATCTGAAATAATAGCAAGCCATTTGGCATGTTTTGAAAACATTTGGAACTTCTGCCAGAAAAAAAAAAAAAAATCGATACTCATTTTACATGCTCGTATCAATAGTGAATGACATTCCTAAGACCGGTAAATGTTATTTATCGATTTTTAGAAGACATGCCATTATTACCTCTTTTTATATTTTCTCATTTTTTCTTTGGTTTTTAAAATTTTATAATTTTGTATTTTGTTTTTATAAAAATTTTGAAAATTGAAAAATCTTTTTGGTTTTTATGGTTTTAAAATATATACATTATATAATAGGATATTTGAACGGGTACCCCACTACCTATTCATTAACTTCATCTGCCATTGTTTACAGAGCCTCCGACATAAAACCTTCGCATTCCTAGCTTGTGATCAGAAATTCAATTCTATTTTATGCCAAGAGCTTTGAAAGTGAAGTATGTCTGCCACTGATACTCCGAATTGTCAAAGTCAAGTTAGATCAACCCCATTCTCAACATATGCTCCTGATAAAGTGAAATCGAATGTCTATATGCTTGGATCTGGAATGTGACGTTGTTTGCACAACATAAGGAAAGCGCTTTTGTTAGTCACAGTACATTGGAAGTTTTATTGAATCCAAACCATAGTTCGGTAAGAGTACATTGGAATTTTATTGAATCCAAAGCCATAGTCGGTAAGTTGTGATCTCATCCAAAGGATTTGAGCATAACAGCCGGATAAAGCAATATATTCAGCTTCCGTACTGGATATCGTAGCGCTTTTCTGCCTTTTAGACGACCAGCTAACAAGTCTATCATCCAAAAGTTGCATACTACCAGAAGTGCTACGGCGTGTATGTAAATGCTGTTAGAGCAATCGAAGAATCCTTCGGATACCATAGTCCCCGATGTACGGTTCCTTTTAGATACCGAAAGATCCTTTTTACCACATTTAAGTGCTTTTCGGTAGGCCGAGCTTGATACCGGGCACACATGCATATAGCAAATTGTAGGTCAGGTCTACTGACTGTAAGATAAAGGAGAGTGCCAATCATACCACGATAGTGTGATGGATCTACGGCTTTCCCTTTTTTATCCTCATCCAGTTTGGATTTCTCCACCATTGGAGTATCCACTGGGTCACAAGAGTCAAAACCGTATTTCTTTAAAGATTCAAGGGCATATTTTGACTGGTTAATAAAGATGCCTCTGGGACTTTGAGAAATCTGTAATCCTAAGAAAAATGAGATTTTGCCCATCATTGACATCTTAAATTTTGAACACATGATTTTAGAAAATAGATCACAAAGTTCAGGTGTAGATGCAGCAAAGATAATATCATCGACATAAATTTGTACCAGAAGTAATTCCTTGCCGTCTCTGCGGATGAACAATGTAGGATCCACTGAGCCTTTGGAGAAGTCTTGGGATATCAAGAACGAAGACAACATATCATACCACGCGCGTGGAGCTTGTTTCAACCCATAAAGAGCTTTCTTTAGCTTATACACGTGATTGGGGTTATCTTTATCCACGAACCCATCCGGCTGGCTAACATAAACCTCTTCCCGCAGATTACCATTCAGAAACGCAGTCTTCACATCCATTTGGTAGACGACCATGTTCATATGAGCAGCAAACGTGAGAAAAATCCTTATAGCCTCTAATCTCGCAACCGGAGCAAAAGACTCTTCAAAATCGATTCCCTCCTCTTGACGGTAACCACGGGCTACTAATCAAGCTTTATTCTTCAAAATTCCTCCCAGTTTGTCTAGTTTTACTTTGTAGATCCACTTCAAAGTAATCATCATAACTTTGTCTAGTCGGGGTACGAGCTCCCATACTTCAAGTCGTTCAAACTCATTAAGTTCTTCTTGCATTGCTTCAATCCAACAGGCTTGAGTCAAAGCATCTTTATACATCTTAAGATCAACAACCGTGAGGAAAGCATCGTAGTAACAGAAAAGACCTTGCTCGTGTAACTGTAGCCGAGTGGAAACTGGTCTTGCGAGTTCACCGATTATGTTTTTATGTGGATGATCCTTAGTCCATTTGCTATTGTGTTCAGAAATTTGGTGATCAGGGTACATATATGTATGAATAGTGTCCGATGATGAAGGTTGATTAGAAGAGACTTCTAGAATTGGAACACCGAAGTATGGATCATTACCCATATGTGCAACTTCAATATCATGATTCTCTGCTTCAACATTATTCGGAATGACAAGAGGCAGAGTTTCCGGTGTTGTTTGAGAATTACTTGGTGATGGTGCATCTTGATCAACTGTGGTTGAGGAAGGTGTACTGGTTGAAACAACGGGTTCTAGAGCTACTACTTCATCAATTGTTTTGGGTGTTGTTTGAGAATTACTTAGAGATGGTGCATCTTTGTCAGCTGGATGATCAACACTAGGTGAAGGATTGAGAAATTCATCGAACAACGGTTGAAACAGCATATCCCAGTCTGTTCGCGAAGGTGGTACAAACGGTGTTGAAGGATAGGGGTTTGGTACGAGTCCTAGACTGATCGTTGCAGGAGTCATTTCATGAAGTGCAAGTCCTGAACTGCTGTGTTCAGAAGCCATCGCAGTCAGCTCATCAAAGTCAACGTGAATGGTTTCAACTATTCGTCTGGTACGTCTGTTGTAAATCCGAAATGCTTTCTTTGTGGGTGCATAGCCAATGAAAATACCTATATCGGCCTTCGGTTGTAACTTGCCCAAGTTCTCGCTATCATTCGTTGGGTAGCAGAGTGCACCAAACACATAAAGATACGATAGGTCGGGAGGTTTGTTGTATAGAAGCTCGTATGGTGTTTTACCGTGTCGACGGCGTATCATGGAACGATTTTAGGTATAACAGGCTGTAGCAACCGCTTCGGCCCATAGAAATAAAGGAGCTTTTGCATAAATTAACATAGTGTAGGCTGCTTCAATTAGCGTACGATTTCGTCTTTCAACAACACCGTTTTGCTGTGGAGAGCGGGCAACAGATGTTTCATGAGAGATGCCAACCTTCTCATAATATTCACGCAATGTCTGATTAACAAACTCAGTTCCATTATCTGTTCTGATGCGTCGGACGGTTTCCTTAAGTCGTACTTGGATCATCTTCAAAAAATTGATAATAAAAGCTGGAGCTTCATCTTTTGATCGCAAGCATTTTACCCATGTAAATCGAGAGTAATCGTCGACAATAACAAGGATGTACTTCTTTCCATTGACACTCGCGACACGCATTGGTCCACACAGATCCATGTGCAACAGATAGAGTTTTTCTTGATTGGTGTCCTCAGATTTGGGTTTGTGGGGTTTCTTCGTGCTCTTGCCTAATGCACATGCAGAACACAAATGGTCCTTTTCAAACTTGAGCTTAGGGAGACCTCGAACAAGACCATGTCTGGCAAGATGATTAATAGCTCCGAAGTTCAAATGAGAGAGACGACGATGCCATAACCAAGACTTGGTTTTAGAGGCCTTTGACAAGAGACAGATAGGAGAGGACGCCATCATATCCCCAAGAGAGAGTGTATAAAGATTGTCCCCTCGAGATCCAGTTAATAAATCAACACCTTCTAGATTGCGAATGTAGCAGGTGTGTTGACGAAACGCAACTTCGAGGTTGGAATCACAAAATTGTCCCACAGAGAATAGATTATGCCCAAGTCCTTCAACGTAATAAACCCTTGAAATTGTAACATTCCCAATCTGATAGTCTCCATAACCCATAATCTTTGCTACATGATCATTACCGAATTTGACTGTACCCAAGAACTTATTGACGAAATTGGTGAGCTGAGAGCGATCTCCGGTCATATGCTTGGAGCAGCCGGAGTCCAAATACCAGAGGACAATTTGGACGACCTGCATTCATCAAGAGAGGAAGATGGAACATTGGAAACTATGGATCCCCGGGATTGACTGGGTTCCGAATTGTTAGCAGTTACAGATTTAATAACCTTATAATTGTTAACAGGAACACTAGTTTTAGACTTCCTAGGTTTCCTTGAGTAAACCAATGTGACGACAGGTTTAGGTGTTTTATTATCTAGAGCAGATGATTTCCTAAGGGGCACTTCAGTAGTTGTGGTAATCCTAGTTAAAGGGCACGCATTTCCTACTATAGTGAAGGTCCGACCAGTAGGTCTCCAGATATATCCAATATTGGTAAACACCTTTCCTGTTGGTTTCCAAACTTTTCTCTTTGAATTTTTCTTAACAGATCTAGATTTAGCACGAGCATTCACATTATTGATAAAATCAAGAACACACAAATCATGATTATCAGAAAGCATGCAACCATTACACTTAACACATTTAAGTTCATAATTCGCATTAAGCTTGGAATGCTGCACATGAGCAGTTCCTTTAGGTGCAACAACACAGTCTTTATTTTTCAAACTAGATTTAACTTTCCTAGGGTGGGCTTCTACTTTATTCTTCAGAGTACTACTTGGTGTTTGCTGAATCTTATCTTTCTTTGTATTGCCTGAAGGCTGTGATCCGCTAGCACTAGTAGACTGTTTTACTCCTGTAGAAGACAACATAGGTTTGTTAGAAGCTAGGTTTGAGGTATGGGCTATTTTCTCGCGTTTGCTGCTCATATGAATATGGTCGTATACCAAATGGATGTGAAGACTGCGTTTCTGAATGGTAATCTATGGGAAGAGGTTTATGTTAGCCAGCCAGATGGGTTCGTGGATAAAGATAACCCCAATCATGTGTATAAGCTAAAGAAAGCTCTTTATGGGTTGAAACAAGCTCTACGCGCGTGGTATGATATGTTGTCTTCCTAGATCCTAAGAAACTGCGGCTTCTTCCTGAGAATCCTTAATATAGGCAGAGTGAGTTATCTTTTTATTCAACAATTTAGGGGTTATTGGTTCCACATTAACTTGATGCAACTCTGGATCACTAGGGTGGTTTGAAACATTATTATCAACTAGGGATTTTCCTTTAAGTTTCCTTAATTCATCCTTAAGAGCTGTTATTGCCAAAGCCTTTTCCTGAAGACTAGCATTTAAATCAGAAATTTCCGCAGACTTTATATTGACTTGATTAATTAAACCATCACATTGTTCTTTTGATCGAATACGTGCTGGTTTAATCGAGTCATAAAGTTGCTTATAGGTCTGTTTCAAATGCTCATTCTCAGCAATAAGCTTTGTCACCCTATGATCCAATTCAATATTTATGGTTTCAATATCTTTTAAGTCCTGTTTGATCTTATCCATTTTTCCACTTAGAGATTTAATTCTCTCTTTCAACTTCTTAATTACCGTGTCTTTCTCTTGGGACTGAGCTTTCAATTCATTTAATTCAAATAATTGATCAAAACTTGGAACACTTTGATTTGAAACAGAATTTTCCCTTTGAAAAATTTCCTGTTTAAGTTGAGTGTCAACTTCTAAAGAGATGCAATGTTTTTCAAGAATGGTAAAACTTTTGAACAATTTATCGTAAGTTTCCCTTTTAACAAAATCTGTTTGAAGCACAGTCTCAAGTTTGAGACACTTTTAACATTCATGCACATTCATATAATCATTCTCCACTGTAGAATTAAAAAGTAAGTTCACAATATCATTGTTCATCACTTGTTCCAAGAGTCGTTCATTTTCGTTTAAAACTTGATTCATCTTAACTTCAAATGTTTTTGACTCAATACGATGTTGTTCCACAGCCTATTCCATTTGATAGAAGACATTTTGGACTTCAGAAAGTTCATCAACCAAATGTTGGTTGAATGTGCTAAATAAGTCCTTTAGAGCTTGTACAAATGGAATTATTTCATCCCTAAAACAAGCTTTTGTATGTTCGAAGCCCCACGAACCCTTAGTGATAGCTGTGGGTATGGTCCTTTCTTTGACTACCACATCAAAGTTAGCAAGAAGGTATTTAAGTTTTTTCAAACTCGTGTTAAACCATGCTGACTTTAGGAATGTTCTTTTGGAACTCAACAATTGGTGGAGTCTAATAGAAAGTGTGGGTTCTGAAGAATTCACAGAATTCTTAGACCAAAAGGCTTGTTCAAAAAAATATTCAGTTTGTGGAACAAATCGTGTCGAATAATCTTTGTTAAGAGCAACATAATCTATCGGTGTGGTATCAACTTGCTTTTCCTTTTCTAACATCATATTATCCTTATGTTTTGAAAGCATTTTGGAACGACTCTCTTCAGCAAGTGCTAAGGTTTCTTCTGAATCAGGAATCACAATAGGATTAGTTTGAACAATAATATCACCAACATATAGAGTTTGGTTTCGACTGCTGAGCTTTCTTTAGATAGAAGGGATTTTGAAAACCTAGAGCTTGTTTAGTGGTACTATTATAGAAAACTAAGGTTTCGTCAACATGTGAACAGTTTGTGCAGATTGATCTCTTTTAAAGAAAATATAATTAGTGTTTGATCTGCTTTTCTAGAGCTATTTTCCTCTATCAATTGTTCCTAGATTCTTCTTCTTAAAATCATTTTTTAGAAGAGTAACGTTTGTAATAAGATCCTTTTTCTTTTAAATGCTCTGAAAGAGTTTGTTTAAGAAGATCAATCTCTACAGACTGTGCACATGTGTCTGAAATGTTATCCTTACTCCTTAAGTCAACATTTTATCCTTCTTTCAAAACTTTAACTTGTTCCTTATATCTTTCAAGCTCAGCAGTTAAGGTATCATTGACACTCTTATTTTCTAGATTGGTCTTGGTACAAATAGCTACTTGGGTTTTAAGCTGTTTAATCACAGATAATATCAAATCATCTTGTTGTGCAGAGGAGTTAGAATTCTGAACAGTTACTTGTTGTGATTCAATCACATACTGAGAATAAGGAATGATATTGCTATCACTGGTAATTTCAGTCTCTGAATGATTCACAACATTCGACTGTTGAGAAAAGGGCATCACCTGCACAGCTTGATGTGCCACATTATTATTCATATTATCATGATTGTGTACCTCAGCAAGAGCATCTGAACCATAATGAGATAAATTCGCCATGAGAGCAACTTTGGCAGAGTTAAGTTCGTCACAATCATAGTCATATACATCCAAATCATCGGCTTGATAAGCAGCATTGTGAGTAGTGACAGTCTGTGTGCTTTGACCTTCAGGAATATCTGGATCTGCCAAAAAAGCTAGTTCCTCCTCATTTAGAATTTGACCATGTGCTTGAGCTTGTACCAGCAACACTTTCTCCTTAAACCATGAATCATCCCTTTTTCTCTTTGGTTTGGTGCACTGTCTGGACATGTGGCCTTCCCCTTTGCAGTTATAGCAAATAACTGATTCTTCACCCAATATTCCCTTTGTTTTAGAATTGCTTCCACTTGCTCCTAGAGTGTAAGTCCTTGAAGTACCCGCAATAAACGAGTTTTGGGCGGGGGGGCCTCCCTAAATTAGTTGTAGTGTAACTCTTCCATTATTGATGGTAGCTTGTTGCCTAGGGTTAGACGAGTTTCTCAGCTGATTATTAGTAGTGGGATAAGGGGAGGTGACAACTGCAGTAAAAAACAACATCATGTGATTGATGGCATCAATGGGATCATCACCTTTCTGGAACACTGGAACAATTAGCCCGGAGTCTTGTTTAGAAAATTTAGATTGTTGGTTAATTTAGGGAGGATATTCTAATTGAGGGATGGATGATGATGAGAATAAACGTTATGGTGAATTGATAATTGAAAATCATTGGATGGATAAGTTATTGAAAGAGGTGTTGATGATTGATGAGTTGAGTATTGTTGAGACGGCAAAGGTGAACCCATCTGTGGAGATGGATAATGTTGAAGCTGGTGGTTGAAGTTGAGTGGTTTTGGTAGTGTGTTGATGAGTTGATAAGGTGACTGTGTTATTTGGAGAGATGCAACTAAAGCAATGAGGACAAGTTCGCTTTGATGCATGAACGTAACTCCGGTCCTCTTGCTTTAGTTGCATTCACCAAATAACACAGTCACCTTATTCAAACTCATCAAACACACTTACCAAAAACACTCAACTTCAACACCAGCTTCAACAGATCCATCTCCCACAGTTGGTTCACCTTATCTAATCTACAATATACTTAACTCATCAATCTCAAACACCTCTTTCAGTAACTTATCATCCACTGATTTTCAATCATCAATTCACCCACAACGTTATTCTCCTTCATCATCCATACCTCAATTTAGATTTTCTCCCCAAATTAACCAAACAATCTAAATTTTCCTAACAAGACTCTATTAATTGTTCAGTGTTTCCAGAAAGGTGATGATCCATTGATGCCATCAATCAATGATGTTGTTTTTTAACTGCAGTTGTCACCTTCCGTATCCCACAACCAATAATCACCTGAGGAAACTCGTCTAACCCTAGGTAACAAGCTACCATCAATAATGGAAGAGTGACACTACAACCAATTTAGGGGAGACAAACTTCTTTGAATGCTGGGTACTTCTAAGGGACTTATACTCCAGAGAGAAATGGGAAGCTATTCTAGGAATACAAAGGACAGTTATTTGCTATAACTGCAAAGGGGAAGGCCACATGTCCAGACAGTGCACCAAACCAAAGAGAAAAAGGGATGATTCATGGTTTAAGGAGAAAGTGTTGCTGGTACAAGCTCAAGCACATGGTCAAATTCTAAATGAGGAGGAACTAGCTTTTTTGGCAGATCCAGATATTCTCCCCCACCCCCCGAAGGTCAAAGACACAGACTGTCACTTCACATTGTGCTTGATCAAGCTGATGATTTTGGGATGTATATGATTTGATTGTGACGAACTCTAACTCTGCAAAAGTTGCTCTCATGTGCGAATTTATTATTATGTTCAGATATGCTCTTGCTGAGGTACACAATCATGATAATATGAATAATAATGTGGCACATCAAGCTGTGCAGGTGATGCCCTCTTCTCAACAGTCGAATGTTGTGAATCATTCAGAGACTGAAATAACCAGTGATAGCAATATCATTCCTTATTCTCAGTATGTGATTGAATCACAACAAGTAACTGTTCAGAATTCTAACTCCTCTGCACAACAAGATGATTTGATATTATCTGTGATTAAACAGCTTAAAACCCAAGTAGCTAATTGTACCAAGACCAATCTAGAAAATAAGAGTGTCAATGATACCTTAACTGCTGAGCTTGAAAGATATAAGGAACAAGTTAAAGTTTTGAAAGAAGGACAAAATGGTGACTTAAGGAGTAAGGATAACATTTCAGACACATGTGCACAGTCTGTAGAGATTGATCTTCTTAAACAAACTCTTTCAGAACATTTAAAAGAAAAAGAATCTTTATTACAAACGGTTACTCTTCTAAAAAATGATTTTAAGAAAGAAGAATCTAGGAACATTGATAGAGAAATAGCTCTAGAAAAGCAGATCAAACAACTAGATAATATTGTTTTAAAGAAGAGATCAATCTGCACAAAACTGTTCACATGTTGACGAAACCTTAGTTTTTCTATAATAGTACCACTAAACAAGCTCTAGGTTTTCAAAATCCCTTCTATATGAAGAAAGCTCAGCAGTCGAAACCAAAACTATATGTTGGTGATATTATTGTTCAAACTAATCCTATTGAGATTCCTGATTCAGAAGAAACCTTAGCACTTGCTGAAGAGAGTCGTTCTAATTGCTTTTAAAAATGGGATAATATGATGTTAGAAAAGGAAAGCAAGTTTGATACCACACCGATAGATTATGTTGCTCTTAACAAAGATTATTCGACACGATTTGTTCCACAAACTGAATATTTTTTTGAACAAGCCTTTTGGTCTAAGAATTCTGTGAATTCTTCAGAACCCACACTTTCTATTAGACCCACCAATTTTGAGGTTCCAAAAGAAACTTCTAAAGTCAGCTGGTTTAAACCCGAGTTTGAAAAAACTTAAATTCCTTACTTGCTAAACTTTGATGTGGTAGTCAAAGAAAGGACCCATACACAGCTTATCACTAAGGGTTCGTGGGCTGTCGAACCTACTAAAGCTAGTTTTAGGATGAAATAATTCCATTTGTACAAGCTCTAAAGGACTTATTTAGCACATTCAACCAACATTTGGTTGATGAAATTTATGAAGTCCAAAATGTCTTCTATCAAATGGAATAGGCTGTGGAACAACATTGTATTGAGTCAAAAACATTGAATTAAGATGAATCAGTTTTAACGAAAATGAACGACTCTTGAACATGTGATGAACAATGTATTTGTGAACTTACTTTTTAATTAAACAGTGGAGAATGATTATATGAATGTGACATGAAATGTTAAAAGTGTCTCAAACTTGATGACTGTGCTTCAAAAACAGATTTGTTAAAGGGAAACTTACGATAAATTGTTTCAAAAGTTTTACCTTCTGAAAAAACAATTGCATCTCTTTAGAAGTTAACACTCAAACTTAAACATGAATTTTTCAAGGGAAAATTCTGTTTCAAATCAAAGTGTTCCAAGTTTTGATCAATTGTTTGAATTAAATGAATTGAAAGCTCAGTCCCAAGAGAAAGACACGGTAATTAAGAAGTTGAAAGAGAGAATTAAATCTCTAAGTGGAAAAATAGATAAGGATAAGATCAAACAGGACTTAGAAGAGATTGAAACCATAAATATTGAATTGGATCATAGGGTGACAAAGCTTATTGCTGAGAATGAGCATTTGAAACAGACCTATAAGCAACTTTATGACTCGATTAAACCAGCACGTATTCGATCAAAAGAACAATGTGATGGTTTAATTAATCAAGTCAATATAAAGTCTGCGGAAATTTCTGATTTAAATGCTAGTCTTCAGGAAAAGGCTTTGGCAATAACAGCTCTCAAGGATGAATTAAGGAAACTTAAAGGAAAAGCCCTAGTTGATAATAATGTTTCAAACCACCCTAGTGATCCAGAGTTGCATCAAGTTAATGTGGAACCAATAACCCCCAAATTGTTGAATAAAAGGACAACTCACTCTGCCTATATTAAGCATTCTCAGGAAGAAGCCGCAGTTCTTAGGGATCTAGTCGATCATATTAAAGCTAATTATCCCTTAGATCCACTCTTAGAATCTGCCTGTAAGTATACTAAACTAATTCAGGAGATGCTTTCTAAAATCAGTAAAACCTGTCCTAGTATCAACAGTTCTGGAGAACAATTAGTGGCTGTGACCCCGATGAACAAAGTCAAAAGCGTTAGATTTACTGAGCCCGTCACATCCTCAAGAAACACAAAAACAGCCCATACCTCAAACCTAGTTTCTAACAAACCTATGTTGTCTTCTACAGGAGTAAAAAGTCTACTGTGCTCAGGGATCACAGCCTTCAGGCAATACAAAGAAAGATAAGATTCAGCAAACACAAAGTAGAATTCTGAAGAATAAAGTAGAAGCCCACCCTAGGAAAGTTAAATCTAGTTTGAAAAATAAAGATCATGTTGTTGAACCAAAAGGAACTGCTCCTGTGCAACATTCCAAGCTTAATGCGAATTCTGACCTTAAATGTGTTAAGTGTAATGGTTGCATGCTTTCTGATAATCATGATTTGTATGTTCTTGATTTTATTAATACTGTGAATGCTCGTGCTAAGTCTAGATCTGTTAATAAAAATTCAAAGAGAAAAGTTTGGAAACCAACAAGAAAGGTGTTTACCAATATTGGATATATCTGGAGACCTACTGGTCGGATCTTCACTATAGTAGGAAATGCGTGCCCTTTAACTAGGATTACCACAACTACTGAAGTGCCCCTTAGGAAATTATATGCTCTAGATAATAAAACACCTAAACCTGTAGTCACATTGGTTTACTCAAGGAAACCTAGGAAGTCTAAAACTAGTGTTCCTGTTAACAATTATAAGGTTATTAAATCTGTAACTGCTAACAATTCAGAACCCAGTCAATCCTGGGGATCCATAGTTTCCAATGTTCCATCTTCCTCTCTTGATGAATGCAGGTCATCCAAATTGTTCTCTGGTATTTGGACTCCGGCTGCTTCAAGCATATGACCGGAGATCGCTCTCAGCTCACCAACTTTGTCAGCAAATTCTTGGGTACTGTCAAAATTCGTAAATGTCATGTTGCAAAGATTATGGGTTATGAAGACTATCAGATTGGGAAATGTCTACAATTTTAAGGGTTTATTAGTTTTGAAGGACTTTGGGCATAATCTATTTCTATGGGATAATTTTGTGATTTCAACTCGAATGTGTTCCGTCAACACACCTGACTACATTCAACAAATTTTAGAAGGTGTTGATTTATTAACTGGATCTTGAGGGTGAAAATCTTTTTTACACTCTCTCTTGGGATATGATGGCATCCTCTCCTATCTGTCTTTGTCAAAGGCGTCTAAAACCAAGTCTTGGTTATGGCATCCTGTCTCTTCATTTGCGAACTTTGAAGCTATTAATATCTGGCCAGACATGGTTCTTGGTTCGAGGTCTTCCTAAGCTCAGTTTGAAAAGGACCATTTGAGTTCTGCTATGTGCATTAGGCAAGAGCACAAAGAAACCCCACAAACCCAAATCTGAGGACACAATCAGAAAAACTTTATCTGATTGCACAGGATCTGTATGGTCCATATGCACTGTCGCGAGTGTCAATGGAAAGAAGTACATCCTTGTTATTGTCGAAACGATTACTCTCGATTTACATGGGTAAAATGCTTGCGATCAAAAGATGAAGCTCCAGCTTTTATTATCAATTTTTTGAAGATGATCCAAGTACGACTTAAGGAAACCGTCCGACGCATCAGAACAGATAATGGAACTGAGTTTGTCAATCAGACATTATGTGAATATTCTGAGAAGGTTGGCATCTCTCATGAAACGTTTGTCTTTGTTGGGGGGCACGCTCTCCACAGCAAAATGGTGTTGTTGAAAGACGAAATCGTACGCTAATTGAAGCAGCCCGTACTATGTTAATTTATGCAAAAGCTCCTTTATTTCTATGGGCCGAAGCGGTTGCTACAGCCTGTTATACCCAAAATCATTCCATGATACGCCCGTGACCATGGTAAAAAAACCATTACCTGCTTTGCACAACAAACCTCCCGACCTATCGTATCTTCATGTGTTTGGTGCACTTATACCCCAACGAATGATAGCGAGAACTTGGGCAAGTTACAACCGAAGGCCGATATAGGTATTTTCATTGGCTATGCACCCACGAAGAAAGCATTCCGGATTTACAACAGACGTACCAGACGAATAGTTGAAACCATTCACGTTGACTTTGATGAGCTGACTGCGATGGCTTCTGAACACAGCAGTTCAGGACCCGCACTCTTTGACATGACTCATGCACAATCAGTTCAGGACTCGTGCCAAACCCCCATCCTTCAACACCGTTTGTACCACCTTCGCGAACTGACTGGGATATGCTGTTTCAACCGTTGTTCGATGAATTTCTCAATCCTTCACCTAGTGTTGATCATCCAGCTCCTGAAGTTGTTGCTCCTGAAGTAATTGCTCCAGTTCTTGCTGACTCAACCGGTTCACCTTCATCAACTACAGTTGACCAAGATGCACCATCTCCAAGTAACTCTCAAACAACACCCGAAACCGAACCTCCCGTCATTCCGAACGATGTTGAGGAAGATAATCATGATATTGAAGTTGCACATATGGGTAATGATCCGTACTTTGGTGTTCCAATTCTAGAAATCCCTTCTGATCAACCTTCATCATCGGATTCTATTCATACAATTGTGCACCCTGATCACCAAATTTCTGAACACAATAGCAAATGGACTAAGGTCTCCACTTGAAAAACATATATCGGGTGACTCGCTAGACCAGTTTCCACTCGACTACAATTACATGTGCAAGCTCTTTTCTGTTACTACAATGCTTTCCTCACTGCTGTTGAACCTAAGACGTATAAAGATGCTTTGACTCAAGCCTGTTGGATTGAAGCAATGCAAGAAGAACTTAATGAGTTCGAACGACTTGAAGTATGGGAGCTCGTCCCCGACCAGACAAAAGTTATGGGTGATTTACTTTGAAGTGGATCTACAAAGTGAAACTGACGAAACTGAGGAGAATTTTGAAGAACAAAGCTTTGATTAGTAGAGTAACCCGTGGTTACCGTTAAAGAGGAGGGAATCGATTTTGAGAGTCTTTTGCTCTGGTTGCGAGTTTAGAGGCTATATGGATTTTTCTCGCGTTTGCTGCTCTTATGAACATGGTTCGTTAACCCAATTTTCCGGTTACAATCTTTGACTTCTAATTCTTCCATTAATGGATGTTGAGACTTGCGTTTCTGAATGGTAATCTGCGGGAAGAGGTTTATGTTAGCCAGCCGGATGGGTTCATGGATAAAGATAACCCCAATCATGTGTATAAGCTAAAGAAAGCTCTTTATGGGTTAAATTTATCTTACTCAAACGGGTTGAAACAAGCTCACTGCGCGTGGATGATATTTTGTCTTCGTTCTTGATATCTAAAATTATTTTTCCAAAGGCATCAGTGAGATCCCACATTGTCATCCGCGGAGACCAACAGGAATTATTCTTGGTACAACATTTTATGTCGATGATATATTCTTTGCTGCTCTACACTGAACTTGTGATTATTTTCTAAAATCCATACTATTATATTGGGTTCAAAATTTAAGATGTCAATGATGGGCAAAATATCATTTTTCTTTAGGATTATAGATTTCTCAAGTTCCCAGAGGCATTTACTTAACAGTCAAAAATATGCCCTTGATTCTTTAAAGAAATACGGTTTGACTCTTGTGACCCAGTAGATACTCCAATGGTGGAGAAAATCCAAACTGGGATGAGATAAAGAAGGAAAGCCGTAGAATTCCGCCACACTAACGTGGTATGATTGGCACCCTCCTTTTTCTTACAGACCAGTAGGACCCATGTCCTACAATTTGCTATATGCATGTATGCCCGTTATCAGGCTTCGGACTACCGAAAAAGCAACTTTAATGCGGTAAAAGATCTTTCGGTATATAAAAGGAACCGTATACATCGGGGTGGGTCTTGGTATCCCGAAGATTCTTCGATTGCTCTAACAGCTATTTGAGATGGGATCATGCTTGTTTTCAAAGCTACCGCGTAGCACGTCCATGGAAGTATGCAAACTTATTGGGTGATAAACTTGTTAGCTGGTCGTCTAAAAGGTAGAAAAAGCGCTTGGTGATATCCAGTAAGAAGCTGAAGATATTGCTTTGTACGGCTGTTGTGCTCAAATCTTTGGATGAAATCACAGCTTACCGACTATGGCTTTGGATTAAATAAAATTCTAATGTACTGTGATAACAAAAGCGCTATTGCCTTATGCTGCAACAACGTTCAACACTCCAAATCCAAGCATATAGACATCAGATTTTTCATTTTATCAAGGAGCACTGTTGAGAATGGGGTGATCGACCTTTACTTTGTCAATTAGGAGTATCAACTGGCAGACATATTCACTAAAGCTCTTGCAGAATAGATTGAATTTCTGAATCAAACAATGTGGGAATGCGAAGTTTTTACGCCCGAGACTCTGAAAAACAATTGGCAGTATTGCGAAGATGTTGAATAGTTGTGGTAACTGTTCAATTATCTGTATTTTATGTATATATTTTCAAACCATAAAAACCAAAAAGATTTTTCATTTTTCAAAATTTTTATAAAAACTAAAATACAAAAATATAAATCGTAAAAACCAAGAAAAAAAATTAAAAAAATGAGAAAATATAAAAAGAGGTAAGTATGGCATGTCTTCTGAAAATCGATAACATTTACGGTCTTAGAAATGTCATTCAATAATGATACGAGCCTGTAAATGAAGTTCGAGCAGAAGTTCCAAATGTTTTCAAAACATGCCAAATGGCTTGCTATTATTTTCGATAGCAACCCGTGTCATCATTTAAAGGCAAGTATTCCGTAAAAAGGAAACTTTGACTTATAAACGGGAATTTATTCTCGGGGCATGGTTCTACTTTATGACCAGCAATGCTTGTGATTCTTTGCTTCACCAACCCATGCTTTCTCAGGTTTTCATAAGTGTACGTTCTGTAGTGCGCTTATGTATCAAAAATAAGAGAAATCTTATTTGAATGGTCGGTTTTTTGTTTCTCCTCAAAAAAAATATATTATACTTCATTTCATCAGAACATTTGTTTTTTCAAATGACATTTGACTTCTCAAACAACGAATATAGCTCTTTAAATAGAAAACGGGTCATTGTTTGAGGGGGAGAGAATGTCAAATTTCTTCGTCATAATAAATTGAGTTTAAGGTTTTTACACAATAACAAAACATCACTTTAAGGAAAGTTAATTAATTTTAGCTTACATGTGCCTAATGTGTTATTTGTTTATGCCTTTAGGGAATATTCTTGCAAACATAAGTCTATAGGTATGCTAGTTTAAACATTAGGGACTATAAGTGCTATTTGTTTATCCAATATATACCTTATAAAACTTATAATGGCAAAATAAAAGGGTGATGAAACGTAAGGGACTATATGTGTTATAATCTAAACTTAAATAAGTAAACCACCCTCCTCATCCCTCGTCACTGTTCACATCATCTTCACACACACAAACACACTATACATATTCACTCTTACTCACTCGCCAACATCTCCACTGCTATCTCGGGTAATTTTTGCTTCAAAGGTATAAACTATCAAAATTAATCCACACTGGCACTTACATCTGAATCCTTTGAAAGAATTTTTTGATTTCACCATTTTTGAACTCAAAGAACCCTAATTTGGGTTTCCTAAATCAAAAGTGTTCAAATCTTCAAATTGATTGAGGGTTTTTGATGCCATTGGTGTATATATGCATAGTTTAAAGCAGTTTTTCTGTTTGAGACTTGTATGAATGTGTGCTTGCCATGTTTTCGATCGCAAATATAGGTTTAAGTGAAATGTTGTATAAATGTTATGGGTTTTGTATGGGATTGAAATGATGTGTATCCTTGCTAAGTGCTAGAATCATTTAAATGTAATATTGAACTCATTCTTGTTAGTTTACTCGGTTTACATGATTTTATGGTTTTGTGTTGTTCGTATGATGCTAAGCCTACAACCCTGTGTTCTTAAATGATAAAAATTGGTTTAAACAAAGTCATGTTGATTTGATAAACCATAAGCAAAAAATCCATTGTCTTATGAATTGGTTAAGTTGAAACCGAAACGAGTATTCCTTTAGGACCCGAATGAGTATATGTTTTGAGCAGCTTCCCGATACGAGAGGACTATCAAATTGAGAACCGGATCGAGTGATTGTATTGTGGAAACCCATAAGCGAAAATCATGTTTCATGAATTGGTTAAGCTTTGAAACCGAACGAGTAATCCCTTTAGGAACCGAACGAGTAATCTGTTTTGAGCACCGAACGAGTAATCCCTTTAGGAACCGAACGAGTAATCTGTTTTGAGCACCGAACGAGTAATCTGTTTTGAGCACCGAACGAGAAATATCAAATGAGAACTGAACGAGTGATTGTATATGTGGACCGAACGAGTGATTGTATATGTGGACCGATCGAGTGATTCTATAGGTGGACCGAACGAGTGTTTATCAATGTAAACCGAATTAGTTTAAGTCTTTAGCAACCTAATGAGTCTAAAGCCTTTAGGAACCGAACGAATCTAAGCCTTTAGGAACCGAACGAGTCTTAAGCCTTTAGGAATCGAACGAGTCTAAAGCCTTTAGGAACCGAATGAGTCTAAGCCTTTAGGAACCGAACGAGTCTTAAGCCTTTAGGAACCGAACGAGTCTAAAGCCTTTACGAACCGAACGAGTCTAAGCCTTTAGGAACCGAACGAGTCTTAAGCTTTAGGAACCAAACTTGTCTTGACAAAACACACTTAAAGATCAAATTTCTCCAAATAAGGTCAAATTAAAACTTCACTTAGTTCAAGTAGACATTAAAAGCTTGACAAATCCAAGGTTAACTAAAATTCAACTTAGGTTATCTAAATTATCTACTAGTTAGACAAACCATGATTCCTAAATTGTTAAAATAGTTGCCTCAGTCACATAAGCTTTTAGTCTATCTAAGTTGTCTGATCTTCAAAGTGCTAAAAGTCATAAAGGTTCTAATGCGTAATTAATCGTGTCACATTATAAACTGCATTGACTCTTTCTTAAGCAGAATCATGGACATCACAAAGGCTGAACAGATTGCTTTGGATGACGCCTTAGTTGCTCCTGCCAACCGACTGAAGATTGGTAAATGTAATCTACGATTAAGCTCAGATCTCAAGTCAAAAGAAGTAACTCTTCAAGTGGTTTATGATGTGTTGAAGCTCACTCCCTTCTACAAGGCATTTCAAGCCTCAGCTGATGTTCCAGAGATCTATATGCAAGAGTTCTGAGCTACTGCATCCGTTCATAACCGGTCAAATCGATTCAAGATGAATAACAAGAAATTGATTGTCAATCTTGAGTACTTCAGAGAAATGCTTCAAATATGCCCTAAAATCCGTAATCAGAAATTTGATGAACCACCCTTTGAGCAAGAAATTCTCACATTTCTTGTAAGTCTCGGTCACAGTGGAGAAATAAGGAAGATTACAGATGTCAATGTCAACAAGCTACATCAACCCTGGAGATCATTTGCTGCGGTTATCAACAAGTGTCTTAGTGGTAAAAGCTCCTATGACAGTCTTTGTTTATCTCAAGTTCAAATCATTTGGGGCATGTATCATAAAAAGAATGTTGACTATGCCTTTCTTCTATGGGAGGACTTTACTTATCAAGTAGAGAATAAGAATACGGAGAAGGTTAATGTGATGTACTACCCACGCTTCACCAAGCTTATTGTCAACTTCTTCATGTCAAAAGATCCATCAATTCCACGGAGGAACAAGATTAACTGGCACTATGCCAGGGATGACCCCATGTTCACCATAATCAATGTTATCTCCAGGCATAAGGATACACAGCTGTACGATGCAATCTTGCCTAAGGAATTGACAAATGAGGACATCTGAAACTTTGAGTCCTACAAAGAGTACTATGTTATCGCTTCCAGAGAAGTACCTCCAAAGACAAAAGCAAGTGTTCATAAGAAGAAAGCTAATTATGATACAACACCAAAGGAAAAGCTTCCCATAGATCCCAAAGATAAAAGAGTCAAACAAACTGGTAAGATGATTGGCTCAGGAAAGCAGAAGCAACCTACTACAGGTTTAGAGACTCTCTCCGATATTGCTTTAACTGAAACTGAACAACTAAAGATAGCCATCAAGAGAAGTCGAATTCAGACACATAGCTCACAAGCAAGTGGCTCAGGTGATGGAGTTGACACCCTGTTAAAGGTTCCTGATGAGCAAGTATACGAGAAGACAGGTACAGATGAAGGAGCTGGTGATAAACCAGAGGTTCCCGATGTACCCGAACATCATTCTAATAGTAAGGAAGAGTCTTGGACCTTTAGTGACGATGATGATGATGATGCAACATAATCAGATGATGATGGTGACAACATTACTCATCCAAAGTTGTCCACTTTCTCAACTGATGATCAAGAAGAACAAGATGATGAAGAAGAACAAGAAGACGATGATGAAGATGAGGAAGAGATATATGATCAGTTGGTACGTACAGCATCAGATTATCAAACATCTGATGAAAGTGAGAAACAAAAAGATGATGACAGGGTTAAAAATGGTGAAGAAGACAAAGAAGGAGACGTGACGAATGTCGCTCTGGAAGGAGGTGATGTTGACATGACTAAAGCTGACACTACCGAAGACATGAAAGATGCCCATGTGACTCTCACGGCTGCTACTCCCGTTGTCCAACAGCAAAGTTCATATCTCCTACTATGGATGAAGGTATTGATTCTATCCTAAATCCTCGTACAGAATCAACTACTTTAGTCAATGTACCTATTTCTGTAGCCACAGATACACCAGCTACCACTACAACAATCCTTCAACCGCTTTTTCCTATCACTTAATCAAGTCAACAAACACTTGTTACCACCACCACAACAACTTATCTCTCCACAACACTGCCTCTAATTCTTAACTTTGCATCTCTATTCGGCTTTAATCAAATAGTAACCGCGTTGGAATTTGATCTCTCTAAGCTTAAACAATCCAATCCTTTTACTGAAGCCATTTCATTTATTTCGGGCATAGTTAATGAATACCTTGGTTCTAAGATGAAAGAAGCAGTAGATGTGGCTATTCAGCTCAAATCAAACAAGCTCAGAGAAGAAGCTCAAGCAAAAAATCAAGCATTCCTCAACTCACTTGATTCCAACATGCAGAAAATTATCAAGGATCAAGTCAAAACTCAAACATCGAAGATCAAGTCCAAAGTTGAGAAGTATGTTACTGAATCTCTGGGAGCTGAAGTGTTGATTCGTTCCACCAATCAACCTCAGACATCTTACGGAATTGCTTCCTCACTCTCAGAACTTGAATTAAAAAGGATTCTAATGGATAAAATGGAGGAGAATAAATCAATTGACAGATCAGATGTTCAGAAAAATCTTTACAACGCATTGGTTGAAGCCTATAACACAGACAAGGACCTCCTTTCCTCTTATGGTGATGTTCTTATTATTCCAAGAACAAAGGACGATAAAGATAAAGATGAAGAACCCTTCACTGGATCAAACCGAGGGACCAAGAGACGGAGATCGACAAGGAAGCTGAGTCATTCAAAGAACCAACTCGTAAGGAGAGCAGGACAACAAGTTCTTCGAAAAGGGCCTCCAAATCTCAACCTACCGACTTGAATGAGACAACAACATCTAGAGAAGTTCATTAGGGCAGGTGGTTAGTGGAGGAAGGGGTCATTCCTGCTAGAAGGTGGGATACCATGATGAGGACGTTCGGACTGTGTGGTGATCGGACGTCGACGGACTCTGCTCTGGTGGGGTCGGGGCTTGGTTGGCTCGTCAGGGGGTTTGGTACTCTTCTCCACGAATGCTACAGCGTTGTCTGGATGTCGACTTGGACACCTGATACATCGTAGAATGCTGCACTACCGTTAACATAAGACTCATATGCGTATATCTATTCCATTCTCTCGCTTCCTGCAAAAACTGTTTCTGATTTACCTCCTCAACATTGTATAACTGACTTAGCACAAGCTGCAGGCAAGCAATCCTCTTTCGATGAGTTTATGGCCACTCCCATCAATTTCTCTGCTTTCATGATAAACAGACTCAAGATTGATCATTTGACTCAAGAACTGCTAACCGGTCCTACATATGATCTCATAAAAGGTACGTGCAAGAGTGTAGCTGAATTGGACTACCACTTGGAAGAAGTTTTCAAAGCTACTAATGAACAATT
>BQNB010054327.1:28371-39592 GCA_026074375.1 Tanacetum coccineum | reverse complement strand
AATTTTCCTAGTATGTTTATTAAGAATGATGTAGGCTTTGCTATTTTAGGAGTATTAATCTAGTCAATAATATACGTAATAATATCCAAAGTATAGAAAATTCCAAAACTACCCTTGAGGACAAAGGTAGTAGGAAAAATCTTACAAAAATACTACACGTTTTAACCGGTAAGTGATTACCGGGTCGTTTTCCCAAAGATTTATGAAATTGAGACCACGTTTGTTATTTGGACAATGATTTGAATTGGTTCGAAGATGATTTGTTTTCTAAAATCCTAATAGTGAGTAAATAAAGGGACAATTAAACCTAACTACGAGAAATCAATACGGGAAAGTAAATTTTAACTAAAAACGCAAATTGGGATTCATAAACGGGACCTAAAAACCCTAAATTATCAAAATTAAGCCTAAAATGATCTTTTTGGTTTTTTGTAAGACTTAATTGACTAAAAAGCTAAAACAAAGAAAACTAGACTAAAAACGAAGGAGTTTTAAGCTAAAAATCACTAAAAATATGAACGGGAATCAATCCTGTTCTTTAAAAATCGAAATTTTGTAATTTTAACCCTACGAAAGCAAACCTGTTTTTCTTAGGTTCTAAATGTAAAAAGAAATTTTTCTAAAAAAGAATTATATTTTTTTTGGCTTTTTTATAATTTTTTATGAATTAAAAACGATTTTAATGAAATTAAATGATTAAAAATACTAAACTAATTATAAAAATTCAGAAAAAATCCTAAAAAGTGCATTGAACAGTGAAGAATTTAATAAAAATAAGATGGAGAAAACAACTTATCAAATAAGCTGTTAAATAAGCTAAAACAGCTTATTAACCAAAAGGGCTCAAAATGTGTATAAGTAATTGATTTTGCAACATAAAACCGAAAAAGACCCAAGGGCGAGTGGTAGTGTGTGTTGTGTGTAAAAACGTTTGGTGAGGGGGTAGAGGTCCCGTGTTCGAGTCTTGCTCACTTGGGACTTCCCCCAACTCCCAAATGTTTTTTAAATGCCATTTTTTACAACTATTTAAAGGACTTAAAAATAAGCAACTTTTACAAAACCACTTTTTTATAAACCAAAAATAAGCACTAAAATAAGCTATTAAAGTGACAAAAAGAGCTTTTTTATACTAAGCCTTAAATGCTAACTGTTAAGCTATTTTGGGCACAAATAAGCAAATCAAAAAGAGAAATAAGCTAAGACAGATAATAAGCTATACTTAATAAGAATTTTTGAACAAAAATAAGTTACTAAAATAAGCTAGAATGGCAAATTCACTAAAAAGCTATATAACTTAAAAAAAATTAAACTAAAGGCAAATAAGCTCAAATAAGCTCTAAACTAAAGGAAATAAGCTAAAATAGATTTAAACTAACCTAATAAGCTATACTAAACCTAAATTAAGCAAATGAAATAAGCTGAGAGGCTCAAATAAGCAAATGAGCTTTTTGGCCAAACTGTTAAGCAAATAGCCAAAAGGGACTTTTCTAGCTTAAAAATAAGCTAGCAAACAGATCCTTATGGCTTAGTGGCTTATACCACCAAAAAGCTTGGCTAATAAGCTATAATAAGCAACAAAGAAAAATGAGTTTGAAACACACATAAGCCCTTAAAAAGCTTAATGAAAAAGCTATTTCACACAGATTCAACACTTAGAAAAAATTTTGCAATCTTCACAAAACACCACTTTTGAGCTTAAAAATAAGCACTTAAACAGAACCTTATGAATATGAGACCAACAAAAAGATCAAATTTAAACATCAAAGAAATTATATCATCAATCAAAAAGCATTTTGAAATAAAGCATAAACCACAAAAAGCAATTGAAAAGACATTTTCTCAAAAAAATTGAATACTTAGCAATTTTTGACAGACTTGGCAAAATACAAACTAATAATGCAGACTTAAAGCTTATGGTTTCTACTCACTTTTAACAATTGCACAAACACAAAATGATCATAAAAGCTCAAGGTTCAAAGATTTAATCACATAAGCTAAACTAAACTGTTTTGAAACCACAGATTTAAGATAAGCATACACAATTCCTTAAAAACTAATTCTAAACTAAAACAAACACTCTAACCGGATTTAAAAACCTCAAATGTTATTACCAAAATCCTCAAATGGGTCAAAATGGTACAAACAGTACTAACCATGGGTTACTACTGCTTGTGCCAAACACCCTTTTAAAAACTTTTAAACCATCTTAAACTGATTTTTTTATGAACAAACCTTTAATACTAGATTTTAAATAGCTTAAGAGAATCCTAATGAACAACTTTAAACCATCAAATAATCCAGAACAATAAGCTAAACAGTTATGCAAATTTATAAGCTAAATTAGACATATTTTAACAAAACTTGCACAAATAGCTTTAAAACTATAAGATGAGCATAATAAGCAACAAACATCATAAGCAAATATAAATAAGCAAATATAAGCAAGCAATAAGCACAAATAAGCAGTTGAATAGTAAATAAGCTAAAATGGAAAAATGAAGACTTACAAATACCCTTGCTTAAATAGTGCAAACAATGCTCAAAAGAGCTTATCTACAAGCTTTAGCTTATCAAAGATAAGCTAGTAGTGTCCATAAGCCCATCCAAGTTTGGCTTATCATCCAAAAAGCTATGGTATTTTAGAGTGGATTTTTTTGGTTTATTTTTTTTGGTTTTTGTAAAATTTTCTTTAGTATCTTATATTTAAGTTAAAAACAGATTGTTTAAATGTCTAAATAAGAGCTTATAAAAGGCTTTTAACAAAGGAAAAACAGGAATTCAAAAGTAGACTTAAAAACTTCAAATTTTCATTAATACTTAAAAAAAATTACAGGACTTAGAAATTAAAGACAATCATTAAAAACAAGCTGAAAACTAGAACTAGGTAAAAAACAATTTTTAAAAAACTCCCTTTCCCAAGGGTTTACAATGAGCCTATTTATACTAAGCAAATGAAGGTTCTAGGTCTTGTGCTTTCTTTATGAGAGCTCCTGCGGGTGTGCTTGTTGTGTGAGTAGGAACCAAGAGCAATCATAGCCATCCAAAATGAGTAGTCCCCAAGTCTCTTGATCTTAGCCCTTCATTTTTGTCCTCATTCCTTGACGAATGGAAATGCTAAGGATTGCCAAGGTGTTATTTGGCTGTTTGTGAGGTGGGATAAGGTGTGTATAGGTGTGGGTCGACAAAGGGGAGAAGAAAGGGGAATAGTGTTTTGGCTGGTAGTGAGGACAGGACACACTCAGGGAGATGTACAGTGTTCGCGCAATTTTTTGAAGTTAGGGAAATGGCAAGTTTAGTCCCTGAGGTGGTATGTTATAATTGCAATCTTAGTCCTTGTGGTGATATAACTTTGGTCCTTGAGGTTTGTAAATGTTTGCACCGTTAGTCCTTAAAGGACTAACGGTGTAAAGGATAAAAGAGGGATGGTTAACAGGTTGTTAAGTGTTTATGGGTTATGGCTTGGGCTTGTTTGTTGGGCCAGTTATTATAAAAAAAAGACTTGGGCTTTTTATAAGTATTTAAGTCTTCATGTAATGTATAAATGGGCTGACCCGGCCTATTAGATGGGTACGGGTTGGACCATTTAAGATTTATTCGATATCAACTCCGCCTTTGACTTTGACTTTGACTTTGTCAGGGTTGACTTTGGTTGACTTTGACTTTTTGACTTTCGGCTTTGATTTGACTTTTCTTTCACACTCTTTCCGTTCTCGTGCTCAGTTTTGTCGTTTTGGCTTCGATTTTGTCCTTTTCTTAGATATCTGTTACCTGCATAATACAAATGCAAAACATACAAATACAATGTATTTTTGGTACGTTTTTGGTTATTTAAGTCTGGTTTTAATGGAAAATGGTATGTGTAATTAAGCACATACCAACGAGTTATCAAAATATTACATTTTCATATTATTGACCTACTGGTAAACAGTATTTTTACTGTTCATAACAGTTTATAAAATTATTTTTATAGATTTAGTTATCGTAAAACCCGTAAATGTCGTATTTTATTCGTTATAGCTTCGTTTTTAGCGATTCTTTCGAAAACGTCTTTGTAATTGAAAGTTGTATTTATTTTTGATGTTTTCCAAAAATAAATGTTCCTGCTGAACAGTAAATTTTTATAAAAGTATTTTTATACATTTAAGTGTATAACCTCACGTAATTCATAACTCCTTCGTATCGATTGAAAAATTACGATTCTTATTGATTTGGAATTCTAAAAATATGTAGGATCTGTTAAAAATAATAAAACTTATATATCAGTAGTGGTTTATAACTTGTTTTTATAAAATCTCTTTTATAACGCATTTAATTAACGTATAACTCGTAAACTACGTATCTTTTTCGTTATTAATTCATTTTTCGGTTTTCTTACCTTTTTGGAATCTTTATGAGACGTACTATTTTATAAAAAGATAAAATAAACAGGTTATGTGTCGAATTGAAACAGAAAGTTTGGATGTTTTTGTTAAAAACATGTTTTAAACTTGATTTTGTACTTTTAAGCTTAATCATCTTGTTACAAGTCCATTACAACTCTCAACTTCACATGTCTCACACACCTAGAGTCCCTAGTCAATGATTATTCCATATTTTGTCCAAGATAACAAGATCACAAGTTTATATACTCATTTACTCATGACATGTATAAGTAACTTTTTATAACAACTAGTTTATATATATACTTTTTATACATAAACCACAAGGGTACAACACTTATATTTCCATCACAACATGTTATTAATATCCACATAACATATGTAAAACCATTATCACAAGTAAAAATCCATTTTACAAGTTAAAAAGTATCCTAAATGGTGATGAGCCATATAACCATTATATACATATGAAATCATGAAAAGTAAGGTTGTAGGTGATTTATAAGTGTGCAGTTTCTATGTTTTTTGTTTTAGATAACCTTAGGTGAATGAGTGATGAATGGGAAAACAAATCACACCCTTGTGACTTAAACCTTTGCTTGAAAATAAAGGGTTAAAACCCTAATTTTTCCAAGAAAACCCTAGCTTCCTTTTCCATTCTTAATCCTTGTAAAGGCTTAACCAAGCCTTTAAAACACCTTAAGGTATCTTAGATATGATGTATGAGTGCTTGTAAATATTGTAGAATAAAATTGTATGGATGGTTTATGTTGGTGAATTGTTGTCGTGGCTAAACCAGGGAGAAAAAGGGAGAACAAGTTGATTTGTATCAAGTGAAGTGTATTGTGTATGCTTATTTGCTAGTATGGTATGACTTATAAGTACCAAGACTTAGCTAGGTGAATAAATAAAGACCAAAAGTTTATGGTCTTAGTGGGGCGGCAACTTTGCATGAAATAGGGGTGACTAGTGGTCAAAACCACTAGTCATAAGTTAGTCTTCACTAACTTCATGTTGTACAAGTACTTGGTCTTAAATTCTTATGTTCTTATGTTCCCAAATGTAGAGATTAGTTCATTATTTCATGGAAGATGTTGGCTAGTAAATATCTTGTAGGTAAATGGAAGTATACTTGCAAATGTGAAAGTATAAAGTGCAAGTATCAGTTTGTATGTATTTGTTCTAAAATAAAAGTAAAGTATAAGACTTGTAATGTTTATGTCTTGGTTATTTCCTAGTAAATGGGGCATCCCAATATATAAGTGTAGGTAAAGTTTTATAAACTTTGATCATTGGAAATAAAAATAGGTATTTGTTGAAGCGTAGATTTATTTTGGTGGTTCCGGGTATGCCTAAACGTATTTTTATCGCGAAACGGAAACAATTTACGTAACCAATAAAATAAAATGAACAAAGTTAATAATTATCCTCAAAATAATTACTTAACACTTGCTTGATGTAAGCATTTAATTGTTTGGTGCCCGCTTACATTGAATGATCATTTTTTGCTTACGTGATTTAACTTAACGATTACGATTTTAAAGCAAACGCGTACAATACTAAAAATACATAGTGAAATTATTGACGTTGCAAATGACCCTAAAACACGGGGTGTTATAAGTAATCTCATTGATTTTTCTTAAAATTGATATAACATTTGTCCCATAATTGCATCACAATGAAAAGCTTGAAAGTAATACAACAAGATTTGATCACTTGTATGTAAGTAGAAATCCATGAATGAAATCTTGTCAATTTAGTCTCCAATGCACATCAAGTAAGCCAAGCATCTAATTCACCTGAGAAAAACATACTTAAAAATGTCAACATAAAGTTGGTGAGTTCATAGATTTTTGTATATGTAAATGTTGAAATCAAAAGATTTATAAAGTATGCATGACCATTTCAATCCTTATAATAGTCGCCAAAAAATGCAACTGTAAATGTAGAACCGAAAGAGTATAGTGTCTACAGCTTCACCACAGTATAATGAAAAGTGTTTAGTATTTAGTAATGTTCAACAAAGTAGCATGGACCACAAGATTTCCAAAATGTATGTGACTACTATAACAGATATAATATCACATAAAATGTATCTACTGTTGCGCTAAGATCATGACACCGAAGCTAATTTGTAGAGCATATAATATGCCAAGTGTATTCTGCCCTACCGGTGTCTGACCAAGACACCCAATGAGATTTGACATGATATATATCCGTTTATCGGTAGCCCCATAGGTAGTGAGCGCTAGTCACCCGGATTGGGATAATTAGTCCCAACAGATCTATTTATAACACTCACGCGCACTTAACCAGTACAGTCGGTTAAGCAATTGACGGTTCATGATAGTTTGGGCATTAGTGGTCTATTCGCTACTTAGGCAACACCTAAACAGGAGATGATAACCAAAAACACTTGTGTCCAATGAAGAAATAACCATTGTATTTATAAACAGCTTTAAATACTTAAATCCATAAGTAGAAAGAGTGTGATATCAATCAAGTAACTAAGTTTGTAAATGAGTATAAGTATGAGTATGTAAACAAGTATGTAAACAAGTTGTAATAAACATGTATTCTCCCTTGAGATTTGTAAAGTAATTGTAAAACAAGTGAAAGAGGGGCTATAAACTCACCTTGTTAATAGATGGAGTGAAGTGCACAAATAGCAAAGCAACTACTCTTAGCCAATCTCGATGCTAACAAAGTCCAAACTTCCCACTTACATGATCTCTAAAGAACAAACACGGATTGAACTTGACTTGAAAATGATGTGATTATGAACATGATCACAATTGTGGACACTAACTCAAAACTCTAGCAACCCCCATCGTAAACCCATAACTATGACGTGACCGAAACTCGAACCGATACTATTCAGCCCGACCAAGAACTCCAAACACGAACATGTACTCGGACCTCCAACATGAACTCCAACCTCAAGCATGAATTCGAACCAAAACCTAAGCCAACATGAACCTCAAAACTGAGCATGGTCGCGTAGACGAGCATGAATACCAGCCTATAAACACTGACGTGAACTAGGAAGAAAACGTACGAACATGAACACTAGAATTCAACGAGACACGATAGAACCCAAAACCCAAACGCGAACCAATCGTTCAATACTAAGCAGACTCCGAACTTGGGCAACCTAATGTGAACCGAACTCGCACTCAATAACCACACAAATATCTAGTATAGTTTTGTTTTGGAGCAGCAGCTTTTGCTTTTGTTTATAATTTTTTTTCCAATGGATTATGATATGGTTTTCTTTATATAAAGAGGACGTGGGTAGCATATTCATCTGAATATGCGGTTTGGAGTGGAAGACACACTGTTTTGTGGAGTGCTTTAAAAAGTGTAGTCAAAAGAAAATATTCGGTAAAGATTGTGTATTGTACTATTTATTCATATTAAAGAAAAGATTGTGTACTATTTATTCATGTCTACTATACTAATATTACTTTTCATTTATATATCTATTAGTATTAAAAATCTTTATTTTACTAATTTGTTTTACGTTAGCAACATCAAACGAGTAGCTAAAAAAATTACATAATAATTAGCTTATAACATCAGTAGTATCGTTATCATTATAGGCTTATATCATTGATTTTATAGTACTCGGTAGGTATTTACGATACTTGATAATACGCTAAAAGAATTAATTCAATGTTTTGAAAAAAAAACGTGAACGCTTAGAGATTTCATCACGACTAATACAACTAGAGGAAAATAAAATGGTTAAATCACTTAACTCTTAGAATTTCTCTTTTATTCAGGATTCATGGGTAAGCTTTGTCCGTAAAATAAAACTTTAACTTGAGTATTTGCGTTTTTAACAAATGTTTTTGAATGAGATGTTAAATAGGTTATTAAATATTTTCATTAAATAAATTGTGATAATTAAATATAATTTAATTATTATCATGTCGGTATGCGTTGTGCGCGGTTTTCACAATTAACGAGATATCTTCTCGTTTTCAAGCCAAATGAGATTGAAAACGAAATTTATAAATGAGAAGTATGTAATAATAATTATAATTTATTATTAAAATAAGTTCCAAAAAATTACCGGTTATGCGGTTATTGTTTTTACATGACAATAAAAGGTCAAAAGGTCAAAAGTCAAGTCAGACCCGAAAAGTCAAAGGGTAAAATAGCCATTTGAAGTTCTAAAAATTGCCGGTTGTTACACCTAGTTTTTGCAGATATGGGGGAAGTGAATATGGCTCTCTTAGCTCTACTATGCATTGATAACGCACGTTTAGCAACACATTTTTCATGACATGGAGTAATCACACAAAAACCACAAGAAACACATATTACATTCGACTTTGCTTTGGAAGCATTCTGAAAATTAACATTTGTTACATTTGTATTTTCTTTAGACACAACTATAGTTGGTGTAGCATGCAACTTATCATTAGTTTGAACATAGGTTTCAACTTTCTTCCCAGACTTACATGTGAATTGAATCTTAGTGTTTAACAAGACACTTTTCTTTAATTTGGCTCTCGAATTCTTTTGTCTCTTAAGATGTTGGGTTCAGTTCCTTAGCCTTTCAGTCTTTTAGTAGATTCAAACATAAAATCTCCCAAGTGTTTCCCAAACTGAAGTCTTTCATTTTGAGCCACTGAAGCCTTTTAGCTTTAGTCGCTGAAGTTCCTTCAGCATCAGCTCTTCAGGTCCTTAGAAGATTGGTACGTATCTTCACTTCAGTGTATATAGTGGTACAGAAACTAAAGAAGGACTCTTGGTTAGAGCTTCAATTCAGCTTGGCTGACAATTCAAAGCTGAAAGTTGTCTATCTCCTTAACATAAGCTAAAATGTGTGTTTCACTTCTAGAAGGTTTACAAGGAGGGAAAAAGATTGCTTTATGTCAAAAGGAATAAAGCAATCTCCTTGGGAAATGCTACTTCTAAAGTTGGTATAGAAGTACAACAACTTTCCTTAAAGGATTGTACCAAGTACTAGAAAGCAAACGTGCATTAAGTGGTAGCTCAACCACCTATTTAATACTTTCCATGTAGCTAGGTTAAAACTTGTAAACCCTAATCCCTTTGCCTATAAAAGAAAAGGGATTCACAGAGTAAATGCTATATCTTCTAATTAATGTGATACACATTGAAGAGTTCATTTATCTCTCAAACAAACTGATTGTACTACTGAAAGCTGAAGCTTCAGTTTATTCAAAACAAGTTTTTTTTCTTATTCTCATAACTTTGGTTAGAGAATAATTTCGAAGGAGATAACACCCCAATTGTCATTCAACCACCTTGCTATTCCGCAAGCAAGGTGTGTCATATATTCTTTATTTGATTCTAATCAAAGTCTATATGTTGAAAAGTACTTTTTGTGTTTTAAACTTGTTCTTTATATTGTTTATATATATTTGTTTAAAACTCACTTTGTTGCTATGAAATCTGGTTAGTTTAATTTGATAAACCTTATATCAGATTCCAAGGGACCAACAAGTGGTATGAGAGCCTTCTGGTTTATAAAATCCCTTTAAAAGGATATATAAAGGCTCAAAAAATTTTAAAATCAAGATCCATCTTAAATGGCAGCAGTAGAAGTACCATAGACTCTTCAATATAGGGGTGTCCAGTTAAATGCAGCTCCTGTACAAGAGGTGGAAAATTTCACCAATTGAAAAAAGATGTTCTTATGCCACATTATTGGTATTGAACCTCAATTTGAAAATATCATCAAAAATGGTCCTTTTATCCTCATGACAGCTGGTCAAAGGAAGCCAGAAAATCAATGGACTAGAGATGAGAGAAAGGCTGCTAACTTAGATCAGCGACTCAAAAGTCTCATCATGTATGTTCTTCCAGATGACCAAATGAACTCTGTCATAAACTATTTAACAGCTAAATCAACATGGGATGATCGTACTGTATCATGACGGCCCCTCTGATGTGAAAGAAAGTAGGGTCATGGACTTTAAATTGTGCTATAACATCATCAAATTCAAAGATGGTGAATCTCTAACACAAACTTTCACCAGATACAAAGCTTTGATGAATGAGTTAGTAAATGATGGCATCAAACTTTCAAAGCTTGAAATAAATACTGGTTTTATAAATGGGTTACCAAAGAAGTGGCTAAGCTTCTGCCAAAGTCTTAGAAACATAAAATCATGTGAAAGATTCTGAGCTTGCTTCTCAATTTGGTAAACTCAAATATGAAGAAAACCTTATAAATAGTATTTATGAGACTGAAAATAATAAATCTCTTATCTCTGCAACACCTCTTTCAACTGCTTTCTTTTCTTCCTCTATTGTCCAGGACTTTCAAGATAGTCCTGATGATGAAGAGGATACAAGAAGCAGTCAGGGGTATCTAAATGATCTTGAGGAAGAATACCAAGCAAGAGCTCTTTTAGCCAAATCTAAAATAATCTTCAAGGAAGGTACTCAAAGATTCAGTAGTACAAAGGCAACTAACCAAACTAAATGTCACAAATGTGACAAGAAAGGTCACTTTGCAAGAGACTGTTGGTCAAAAAAACTTAGTTTCCACATATCAGTCACCTTTTCAATCAAAACCTTTCATATCCCCTCAGCACAAACTTGAACTAAGGCCTACCAAGGACTTTGAATACAAATACAACAAAGTCAAGGTTAAACTAGCTCTCCTAAGTTCTAGTGCTTCAGCCTCTAAAGCTCCTATAGTAAAAAAACAAAGGTCTCATCGCTGAAGCCTATGAATGGGATGAAGAAGAAGTGTAACAATCCGTATTTTTAGGTCATTTTACGACGTCATTTAATCCACTATTTATTTTTAGTCTCGTACGCGTTTGCTTTTAATTTTAAACGTTTAGCAAAATCGC
>BQNB010054327.1:0-27415 GCA_026074375.1 Tanacetum coccineum | reverse complement strand
ACGATAATTTTTAGCTTACGCGATTTAACTTAACGATTTCAATTTAAAAGCAAACGCGTACAATACTAAAAATAATTAGTGAATTTATTGACGACGTACAATGACCCTAAAACACGGGGTGTTATAATAGTACTCCATGTACACATCTGAATCCTTTTTTGTTTTCTCCAAGTCCTTCAACACCGATTTTCCTTGCTACAATTTTTGCTTTTGTGGCGCTTCTCCGACCTATCTTTTTTTTGTTCACCATATTCTCCTTTACCGTTTTACCTTCATTAAAACACTTCTCCGCCTATATTCCAACAATAAACGTATCAATACTCGCTTTTCTCTTTTTCTTAAGTCTATCGCCTCCACTCCTCACCGAGCTTGAGGGGGACACCTCTCTCTTTTCTCTCCAATGATTCGGTTGTACAGACTCTTGATCTTCATTAATTACCTTCCCAACCATATTACCTTCCAAGGAACTCCTGTCATTTTTCTTTATGACATCATCACCCATTTCCATCTTATACTTAACGTTATTGTTTTTTACATTAGTTGGGCCACCCGATCCATTCCCTTTATTGTTAATAATGTCCTCAACTAAATGTTCAACATCTAACCCAATATAAGGCCCATTAACCTTTTCTACATCCTCACCAGGCCCACTAGTCAAAATGTTTCCAGTTAAATCATCCCCATCAAATTTAACATTTCCTTCACGGTTTCTATTCTCCTCATTTATATTTTTGACACCATAATTAATATTATTGTCCCCAATATCTTTTTACAACACCTTCCCATTTATCCAATACTCCTTCTCAGCCGACTTTGTCTTGGAATTCTCTTTGTCATTCTTGAATGTCTCACTTACCCTTGTTTCTCCCAAAAATCTTAACGTTTCATCTTCCACCAGATTTCGACTGCCGGAATCCTCAACCAGATGGTCACCCCCGACGTCGTCATCATCGTGTCCTACTTCCCCTTCCTCCTCGCAATAATCATCCTCATCACTGTCCCCTTCCTCATCTTCGCCGCCATTCTCTCTTTCGTCTTCTTGCATAACACTATCATCGTCCCCGGGTCCCTCTTCCTCACCATTTAACTCGGGACTCCTACTATTTCCATCTTGTATATTTATCAAGGTAATATCCCTGATTTCTTCCACCACTTTCACTTCATGGATTTTCCCCTTGACATTAACCATAAGATCCTCACGTATCAAACCGTTGTTAACTGTGTGTACTTGAACTCTGCCATAGATCAAGTTTTGGTTCCCCTCCAAACTACAGTTATGGAGAGCTAGAATGGTACCTGTAACAATCCGTTATTTCAGGTCATATTACGACTTCAATTATTCAATTATTTATTGTTAGACTTTTGCGCGTTTACTTTTAATTTTTATCGTTAAGTTAAATCGCGTAAACTAAAAATAAGTATTCAACGTAAACGGGTATCAAACAAATAAAAGTTTACGTTCAACAAGTGTTATAACATTATTAGAAGTATAATTTATAACTTTTCAAGTTTTATTTTTATACTTACGTAAAACGCATCCGGTTCGCGTTTTAGGCATCCATGTATGCATGTAAACACATAAACAGTTCTATACTTCAACAAATACCCACCATAATACCCAATACCTAAAATTTTACCATTTCTAACACATATACACATGCTTGGCTGGTTAGGGATCAAAAACATGCATACAATTAAAATTAAATCAAACAATAACCCACTAACACATAAACAACAATAACCATTAACCAAGGGATCATATTCAAGCTTTGTCCATGGGGTTTCAAGGAAAGATATGTCCCCCTAGCATGCGTATACGTTCGGCTAGAATCAAGGGTAAATCAAGCATGCTTAAACTCTTTTCACATCACTCTTACACAAAGACATGTTGTCTAACCATGCTCCATACTTCTCTTACACCTTAACATTATTAAAATGCATAAACCATCACCCTAAAACTCAAACAACCTGACCCCTTTTTGATATACTTCCATGGTATTGATTTAGTGGTATTATGCTAGAGCTTGTAGTATAAATAGGGAGCAAAAAGTGGAAGCAACACACACTTAACCATTTACAAGAAATCAAACACCAAAAACACTCTCTATAACACCCCTAGCTCACAGTTCACATATACACACAAATACAATTCATAACTTTAATTTCTAAGGCAATACAAGTATACAGAGGTTGATACATAACATATCTAAGGTGTTACAAGGGTATTGGAAGCTTAGTTGGGTGATTAAAAGGGTTTATACAAGAGAAAGAAATTAGGGTTTTCATTGTGAAGTTAGAGTTTTATATCAAGTATTTAGAGTTAATACATGGGGTTTGATTGTTTGTGTCATCTTCATTCTTCATCTTGAGGTCTACTATAAACCATAATCTCTTCAATATATTCATTTCATATTTTATATAATTGTTATATGGTTAATCATCACCTAGTTATATTTTATACATGTTTACAAAATATACCAAGTTAATATAAATTCAAATTTCATTTTGTTCATGGTTAAAATGATGTTTAAAATATGAGAATATGTTTTATTTAAGGATTTACAAGCAATGGATAATTTATATAATTATTTGTTAAGTTATGGTTAATTATTTATTTATAAAGTGTATATAAATAAATAAACATGTTGGCCATTTTCTTGGACACTTTGGACAATATATGATGGACACAAATTCAAAGACTAAATCTATATACAAGATGTGTATTTAATTAAATTAGAAGACTTGTAGCAAAGTAGTTAAGTTAAAAACTTATAAAAACAAGTTTATGAACTTTTAATAAAAATCCTAAAAACCTACTGTTTTATTTGACCAAAAATAATATTTATTTTATATTTTATTAAAATAGTACATTTCATGACAATTTTAAATATATAAAGAACTCAAAAATCCGAGTTATAACGAAGAAGTTATAAAGTTTACAAGTTTACAATAAAAAGTGGATTTATAAAAGTGATTTTATAAAAATCTGAAACTTTACAGATCTGATGAAAAATATATGATATTGTTCTGAGAAAGCACTTTTTACAAGGAATCCAAATATATAAGAAACTCGAAAACCAGAATTATAACGAAGGAGTTATAGAATTTACAAGTTTACGATAAAAAGTGTTTTTATAAAAGTAATTTTATAAAAACAAGTTACTATTTATATAATGTCATTATATAAATATATAAAGGTCTTAAAACAATTTTTATTTATAAATAATCAATTGTGGGATAAGTAAATTATTTTTTTTATACAAATACATAGACATTTACTTTACAAAGTACAAATTTATATTGTTTAATTTTATAAATTAAACAAACATGTTTAGGTAGTGATGTAACTATATAGAATTATATGTTGTGTTAGTTATTCAAAGTACATTGTACTCATACGACCTATACTTAATTAGGTTGCATTCGGACTATACGTGACGATTTTCATATTTGATTTATATATCAAATACATTCACTGAGGTGAGTTCGTAGCCCTATTTTTATACGATTACAATGATTTACAACTGTTGGGGTGAGAAACATGCATTGTTTTACATTTGGACGCAAGTACACTTTTAAACAAATTACGAGTTTGCCTAAGTAGCTATAACCCACTATACCCATGAATCATGAATTGTCAATTACTTGGTATAAGCGTGAGTGTTATAAATAGATCTATTTGGGATTGACATCCTCGTTTGGGTGAGTAGCGCTCACTAGGTTCGACGGATTGAACCAACGGATGTATACCATGTCGAATTTGGGATGTTGCGGGTTGAACATCTACACGGGCACATTGTTAGCATTAATTTGCTATTCATACATGTTGTATCTTCAGTGGCATGAGCTTAGGGAATCGTAATTACATTTTTGTGATATTGTATGTGTTACAATAGTCATGCACTTTGAAATCTTGCGGTCCTACTTTATACATTACTTAAACCTGTGAATTCACCAACTTTATGTTGACGTTTTTAACCATGTTTTTCTCAGGTCAATAAGGCAAGAAACAGGGATACATTGGTGGACATCATTTTAGAGTCACATTGTCATAAAGATTTAAATGCATTACATTTTGGAGTATCTGTTACTCTTTACATTTGCAAGGATGAACAATTAAGCTACGGGCTTTTGTAACAAACAAGTTTATTGAATCCAATGTATCATTTTTAAACGACTCATATAGAGGTCATTCTCATATCTTGTGATATTGATCTATGATGTAACGTTCCCGGTTATTCCGCTGCGACCCTATTTAGGGGTGTTACAGATTGGTATCTAGAGCCAAGGTTATAGAGAACCATGTCAAATGTTTTTACTTGGACTATAACCGTTTTCAAACATTGCATCATACAAAAGTTTTTTTATGGGACATACATACACTATTTGTTTGCATTAGTTGGTTAGACTAGATGCTTACATGATTTATATACGTGTTTATATTAGATTACGTATATTACATACAGTGGTCTTATATATGTATACTTATATATACTCTTTTGGGTTGTTACAAATTTAGTCATGTCGGATTCAGAGCATTTCACTATGTCATACACTTCTATTTCTTCAGACTCTAACCCATTAGCATGGGGAATTTCACTTATGGATGCTGGCGAGGTTCCGGTGATAGACCCTTATGAGGAGGCTGCCCAACAAGGGCAGGCAACACCACCATCACCTGCTTATGTGCATGACCCTATAGAGTTAGAGCATCATGTACCGGTGTACGTTCCAGAGCTTGTGTACCCAGAGTACCTGGTTCCATCTGATGATGATATCCCTGTTGAGGATCCAGAGGAGGATCTGGAGGAGGATCCGAAGGAGGACCTGATTGACTATGTTGTTGATGTTGATGAGGATGAGGATGGGGAGGAGGAGTCCTCCAAGGATGATGATGATGAAGGACTAGTGATTCACCTATTTGGGGGGTCTTGGTTGATCAAAGAAGATGAGATGTATCATTGTGTTTAGTGAGATAAAGTAGAGAGAGGGTGGATGAAAAGATGTAATATTAGCTTAAGAATGAGAAAGAGTTACAAATGATTTCACCAACCACCCCTCATGGAGAGCCATAAGGGGTATTTAAGAACAAAATCAAACTATTCCTAGTCTACATAAATGACCACTGCGTGACACGTAGTGTCCAATACTAGTCCAATTCATGTGTAAGACGCCAGCTTCACTAAAAAGTGAGGCTAACAATCTCCCTCCAAGATGGCGTCACACGTGAATTGGCTACAATGTTCCCTACAAGCAAAAATAAAGGAAAATGATAAGAATAAAGTCCAGTTTTCCTTGAGATCGTCTTCAATGACCTTGATGTACTTGAATACTCCAGCTTTATTTCTTCAGCATATAGATGAAATGATAGCATCAAATAACGTCTATTTCATAGCATCATTTATCCCATGTTATTAACCCATTTTGTATAGTTATTGCAAAGAATTGATACTTAATCGTTTATATTTGAGAATTGCAATAATTATGGAGTATTTGGTGAAAGTTAGCAAAAGGCGCGCATTCTGGAGCTTAAATGAAGATATTTTGAAAATTACTATTCTAAAGACCAATACACTGTATCCATCAAGGAAGATACGGCGTATCCATGCCTGCACTCACCAAAGACCATAGAGGAATAAAGCTCAATACGCCGTATTCAGAGAGACTTAATACGCCGTATTCAAGATATAGTATGTGAATATTCTGGAAGATATCAAGCGTGGTCCCTACTCCAAGAAATCCCCAATACGCCGTATCCAATCCTTGGATACGCCGTATCGAACCGACTTCCAGACCTTATAAATAGAAAACTCAGAAACGAGTTTTAAGTGTGCTAAATCATATTCTCGATACCTAAACCATAAAATTTGATTTTTAGAGGAGAAAAAGAGCAGAAGAGGTCGAGCAACGTTATCAATTCCATAGGAGACAACGTGTAATTCCATATACTTTAGTAATCGTTCAGTTTTTGGTATCATTTGTTAACTCGGTTAGTTTACCTTGGCAAAATAATTGCTCTTATATTTATTATGACGTTTTAAGTCTAATACCTTCGGGTATTAGCTATTATTATGAAGATCTAAATGTTTGGTATTTGTTTATCTTGATTTCTTGATTTATCGTTGTATGCTTGTTTATATTTATCAATATATACTTGTTTACGTGCTTTTGTATGCGACCTATCAATCAAGTGGATCTAGTGAAGCGGACCAAGTAGATTTAAAGTCTGGGATAGCTCTCCATATAGTAATTTATACATCTAGAATTATAGTTACATAAATATTGTCCTTCTAAGTCTGTGTCTAGGATACGCTTCGGGCTTAACTAGTTAATTGGACATTGCCAATGTTTTATTGATCGTGTTGACTAGCAGGTGACCTAGATAATTCAACAAGTAACGTTTTGATTCCGTTAGATAGTTGGACAAGTGGACTACTAGTGTATAAATTGCCATTAAGCGGTAAGTGGGTAAAGTCTCTATGAGCTAGGGTTTAACAAGATCACCATCGCTTTAATCCCTAAGATATATTATAATCAGCAAAAAAGAATGCTTTATGCGGATGCTTTAATTATGACAGAATTAATGTGTCTAGGTCTTAGGATGATGCAACGCCTAAGTCTTAAGAATGATATGCCACCTCGAGAAAAGAAATCATTGCACTTAATAAACAAACCAACTTTCTAATCGGATTAATAATGGTTAATACAGTTTTCTTATATAAGGTTTGACTGCTCTTTTATCTTTTGTTAATTAGCTTGCTTGGGTAAAAGTACCTTGAATTGAGTATAGTCACCAACCAAAATGATGATTTTAATATAGTTAAATAATATAATATATATTAATAGTTATTATGAATAATATAAAAAAAATAAATCAATATATAAAATAAAAAAATATATAAAAAAAAATATTTAAATTTATTGACATATAATATATATATAAAATAAATTTAGTTGTTATTGATAATTTTAATTTAAAATATATTAATAATATTTATAATTATTAAATATTTTAAAATTCAAAGTTTAAAACGTTCAACCCCCACAAATCCTATAACCCAACAAAAACCAACACCCAACACATAAAAACCACCCACAAAAGCCACACCTCACCCCACACCCCACAACTCCCCCAGCACACGACCAACACTCACAACACCCCCACGCACCACATACAAACTCTCATCACAGCCAAATTTCACACCAAAACAACACCACCATACCTCCCAAACCCATACCCAAACCCATCATCAACATTCAACCACCAAATAAACACAACACAACCCCCACAAACAACTCATACCCCCAACACAAACACAAACACAAACCACCTCACAATCAAACCCACACACCCCCACATCCCACATCCACACAAACAATAACAGAGCCCAACCACCATCTTCATTCAACCAATATCCCGCAACCATAGACACTTACAACTTCATCATACCCACTCCACATAACAACCGCCTGCACTGTCCCCTACGTATCGCCCCCCACAATCCCACCAAACCCCCCCCCCAACACACCCCTCGTCTACACTACTTGAACAACACAAAACAAAAAACCGATACGACTTCTCTTATAAACTTAATGATTCACTTCTCATTCTGTGATTCACCTAATACCTTGAACAGATAAAGTCTACCGAACCCAACAGAGCCCAGACACTCAGTTTGAAAACCTCTTATCCACCGTGTATAAATCTGATTTATACTAGCAACAAAGGATAAAACAAAGGTTTAAGTACTCGCATAGTACATACCAATTAGATTACCAAGATATTAATTAAATTGATAGATTTAACCTCGCTTTAAGTGTTCGACACCCTACTTACCACGAAACTACTACAATTTGGGTACACTGCCCGTTAAAGTGTTGTTTTTTGGTTTAGTCGACAAAATATAAATTTAAAACTTGAATCAATAAAATGTACACCACACAACGACACATCAAGTTTTTGGCACTGCTACTATGGAGTGAGAATTAATCTTGATTTTTATTTGATATTTTTGTTTTTAACATTAGATTAGATCTAACCCGTAGGATTAGTGTAATTTAGATTAGTGTATATCCATGTATATTCTGTAATATTTGTATATTTGTCTTTAATTTTTTGCTTGTATATTTGTGTGTTTATTTGTTTGCGTATTTAATTGTTATTATTAGATACACTGTTCTGGTCGACAGTTGAATATGGCGTATCCACTTCCATCGGATACGGCGTATCCAATTTTCTGTCCAATACAGCGTATTCATCCTAACAGATTAATACGGCGTATCTACTTCCATTGGATACGACGTATCGATCGTCTAGAACAGAAACTAAGATATTTGATTTTTGTGCCAATTTTTTTTACCTTTATTCGGGACAAATCCTACTGATTGTTTATCCCTTGTTTTAGGTAGTGCATGACAAGGAGTTCTATGAACGAACTATTTACACATTATATTGAACCTGAACGAGAATTTCGATCATCAAGGAGATACTTCAAGACTCTATGTCTTGACGAATTGAGATCGCCTGATTTTAATCTACTTTCTGACTAAGAATACTCGAAGGAAGAAGTAGAGGAAGCAATAACGGAAACAATGGAGCAATACATGATCAAGACCCGAACGGACTATGGATCGGGAGTCGCTAGGCCTAAAATTAATAACAAAGATCAATTTGAACTGAAAGAAAAATTTCTTAAGGAGCTTCAAGAAAACACGTTTAGCGATTCGGATAATGAGGATGCAAATGAACACATTGAGAAAGTTCTCGAAATCGTTGACTTATTCCATGTTCCTAACATCATTGTGGATCAACTAATGCTCCAAGTCTTCCCTATACCCTTAATTGGAGCCGCAAGTCATTGGCTATGAAAAGAACCAACTGGTTTAATTAAAATTTGGGAAGATCTTAAGACTAAGTTTTTGAACAAATATTGCCCACCTAGTCAAACTGTGAAGAAAATAGAGGATATCAACAACTTTCAGCAAGAGCTAGATGAAACCCTTTTTCAAGCATGGGAGCGCTTTAAAGAACTCTTGATGAAGTGTCCTTAACACTATTTAACTAAGATGCAGGAGGTAATTTTGTTCTACAATGAGTTGGATATTCTGACACGACAAATTATTGACTCAAGAGGTGCCATTCCAACCATGACTGGTGCCGATGCTAAAAAGGCCATCCAAGAAATGGCGGAATACTCTCAAAAATGGCATAATGGAACATCTAGAGGAAGAAGTACTAAGACTTCTGACGGACTGGCTGCTATACAAGCACAACTGAACAATCTAGGAAGGGAGATCAAGAAGGTGAATGAAAAAGTTTATGCAGCATAAGTAGGATGTGAACAATACAAAGGACCTCATTACACCAAAGATTGCCCACTGAAAGAAGAAGGAAAAACCCTAGAAGAAGCTTACTACACATAATTTGGTAGACCTTTTCAAGGAGGGGGATTAAGAGCAACAGCTCCAGGGTACTATCAAAGGAACAACGCAAATCCTTCATACCAAGAATGAAGGCAATCTATGGAAGATTCCCTAAGCAAATTCATGAGTGAATCAACAAAGAGACAGAAAGAAAATTCCAATTTGATCAAAAAAATCCGAGCTACGATAGATGTTACCATAAGGAACCAAGGAGCATCAATCAAAACTTTAAAAATACAAATCTGGCAAATGAGTAATGTACTACAAGAAAGAGGATTTGAAAGCCTACCAAGCTCAACTGAAACAAACTCAAGAGATCAATTCAAGTCAATTTCTACCACTAATGAAGTTGATTCATACTCGATACACCGTATTGGATCATCCTAATATACCATATCCACTGGACAGAATAGTACACTATTGTACAAGTCAAGACAAATGACGGTTCCTTTTCTAGGTCGTTTGGATAATCATTACTGTGAAGTAGAAGAGGGGAACTATGGACCAAAATTCACGAAAGCTTATGGAGCTTCACATAGCAATGACACCATACCCCAAAAGGAGAAAGACCCAAGGAATTTCACTTTACCTTGCTTTATTAATAACACTTGCTTTGACAATTCCCTTGTTGACTTAGGAGCTAGCGTTAGTGTTATGCCTCTCTCAACCTACCTTAACTTAGTATTAGGTGAATTAGCTTACACCAAGTTGATAGTGGAATTGGCGGATAGGACAGTGAAATATCCAAAAGGAATAGCTGAAAACGTACTAGTAGGAATTGGTAAATTTACTTTCCCATGAGACTTTATAATTATTGATATGCCTGAGGATATCAAAGTGCCTTTGGTCCTCGGAAGACCATTTTTGTCTACCGCCTGTGCTAAGATTGATGTTTACAAAAAAATATTACTTTAAGAGTCGGGGAAGAAAGGGTTATTTTCAAAAGTGTTAAACATGCTAGTAGTTTAATTAAGAGGGTCTACATGATAATTTTGAGAGAAAGAATGGAACTTGATTTAGAATCTAGGTTTATGGGACAGACTTTAGTGTTAAATATATCATTAGACCCTTTCTTGGAAGATTACATTGAATTAAATGATCTAAATGAACCATTTGAGCTTAGGAGAAATTAAGGAGATAATTTGATACCCAACATTGAGGAGGGTGAGGTAATTGAGGAATTTTAGAACTTGGGATGAAGATCTTGATACTGGAATTGATGATTACCCTAGTTATTGGGACAATGATAAGAAGATCCATATAGATTATGCTCACAACTTAAAGTTTTCATGCATGATAGGATTTGAATTTACACGCGTCAACTTCTACCTGTTATTGTACGTCAATGTGATGACCAAAGAGTTTTATAATTAAATAATGAAAGATAAGATGGTGTACAAAGGGGATAATGTTGTAGGAGCCTTAATGAATGTGCCTATCTTTGTTGGAACTTTTTATGTTATGACTGATTTTGCAGTTTTGGAGGATATGGATGCTTATCGTGATGAAGGAATAGGCGATATTATTGATGGCGTGCGAGAGAAGAAAAAGAAAAAAGAAAGAAATAAAAAAAAATGAAGGCGAGAAAAAAAGAAAAACCATTCTCTTAAGAGAAGTTTAGAATTTAAGCAAAACATTTTTAAGGCGGATAATACCCTTACAAATGTGATATTGAAGTAAACTTACCAAATGGTGCGATCACATCCGAGGTTTAAAAACCACACTAATGAGCAATGTAACAAGATCCTACCATTACTAAAGGTATGTGAGAAATATGTAAAGAATGAAATCTCGCATGCATACCAAAATCTTAAGGAGTTCTACAAAGGAGTTTTAAATCTAGGACCCAATTACATTTAAAATGCGAAGACGGAAGAATGGCTCACACGCGGGCACATTAGCGTGCATGAGATGGAATAATGAGAAGCTGAAGAAAAGTCTAACTTAAAGACTTCACTATAAACAAAAGTGCTTCCCCGGTAGACAACTCAAAATGTTATTTAATTTTGTTATCGAGTCTAAATCTCCCAACAACAATACGTCCGTAGCTCCCCATAAAAAAAAATCATACCATATGCTATTGATTTGTCTGGACGTTTATCAGACTTTATTTTATTGAACTTAAAAACATTATTATTGGTCCAGTTTATGGAATATGGGCTTTATTCATTAATTTGATACGGCGTATCCACCAGACTAATCCAGAACGAATACACGCGATAAAACAACAAAAACAAAACCCCACACCAATCCAAATGTGATCTAACTCGACACCACAACTAAAAAAACAAACACTAGTATTAAAAAACCACCTTTCTATCTTTATGTAACATACGATAGTTAAGTTTAGATAAAATAACCGTAAAACCAAGAAAATGGAGTTGACCTATTTTTTCCCTATATTTTCTACAGTACCACGGTGAAAGTATATCATAGCGAAGTTGGTGGAAATATATCATTTATCAGGAATCATAAGTTTGGTTGAAGTCATGCTAGGAACCAACACACAATCTCGCTTATAAATGTAAAAAAAAAAAAAAACTTTGGTAAGAATCTACCGACAAATATCAGGGAGTTTTCTCATTATAATTCTTTTAAAATTCCCGTATTGAATTTTTATATTATACCAAACGAGGATGTATGTATAATTCAAGTGGGGGGAAGGAATTATAATATTTACTTGTCCTATTTTCACATTAAAAGCTTAATTATGCTCAATTTTTTTTCAAGCATACTTTTGTGAAATTACATGTTACATAACCCTACACAATAACTCTGATAGATATTTTGAGGTTTTAAAAACCGTTCTGGATCCAAATGTTTACCTAAATTCCAATAAAATATGACTAGTGCCGGTGATGTTTGTAGACTTTAGAACTTGGCTTGGTAATAACAAGTTCGAGACCAAAATAATAATATTATGGATTTAATTTGGAGAACTTTGTTTAATAGTGTAAACTTTAAGATTACAAACACCAAATAAATCGCCTTTACATGTTGCTTATTAACTAACTACACCGGCTAGTTAACCTCCCGTTTAAACCCTTTTCCACTCTCATCTTTAGATTGATGATCCATTAGAACAACCCATAGAGCCAATCCTTTAGGAATTTACACCAACTATTTGTTTCGTTACACCCTTACACCTTAACCTACGCTGTTAGATTAAGTTTTATTTACAGTTGCTAGTTGCTTAAAGTGTAAAGTTTGTATTTCTTGATACTTGTGTTATTTTCTATCTTTGGTGTGGTTGGAAATTTGCACATTACAAATAGGAATGTATATTAGTAGTCAAAACTCATGTGATTTTACTACCGTTACAATTATTGGTGAATCCGAAGAACGGAGGAACTATCAAAGAAATTATCCGAAATAATTATGATCGTGAAGATGGTAAAACTACACCAAGATTTGAAAGCAATAGATATAGCAACAAAAAAGGAAAAAACAAAAAAGGGAAAGAAACATAGAAGATAATCGTTTTCGCAAAGAAGTAATTCCCGATGTGAATTTAAAACAAAGATCGATTATTCGTTGATACATCTATAAAATAGACGATGTAAAGTATTGTACAAAGTGGAAGCTATCGCCACTTACCTTGTAGAGTATGTAAAGTTTTGGGATGATTGGGAAGTTGATCGTTACGGGAACGCCAACTTAGGTTGTTGTTTTTGATCTATGATCAAGACGTTGTAAATAGTTGTGTCTTTGTCATGGTAACGGTCGGGAAAAAGTGTCTAGCAACTTATATATTAGTCTTAATCTATTTGTTTCTTGATTTTTATTTAACAACAATTTACTTCCCTCTCACCTAATGATTAGCCGCTGGTTTTACACGAATGAGGACTTGTTCGATCGTGCATGTCTATTCCGTCGTTACGGCCATGTATGTATGTCTCAGCTGCCTTGTTGGTTTACGACTTTTGGTGAAAGTTAGAAGGTTCATACCCTATATCATTCTTCATCCTAACCGTTGGTTAAATTTGAGTGTTTTCATCTTCCTATTTCGTTAGGTGTTTGGTTGTGTACTTGTAATAGATCAAATAAGCGCTATAACGAAAAATATCCTTAGGGATACATTTTTACAAACTTCTAAAGGCTACTTGAGGAAAAGTAGGATTCAAGTGGGGGGATATTTAATGACATCAAATAACATCTATTTTATAGCATCATTTATCCCATGTTATTAACCCATTTTGTATAGTTATTGCAAAGAATTGTTACTTAATCGATTATATTTGAGAATTGTAGTAATTATGGAGTAATTGGTGAAAGTTAGCAAAAGGCGCTCATTCTGAAGCTTAAATGAAGATATTTTAAAGATTACTATTCTGAAGACCAATACGCCATATCCATCAAGGAAGATACGGCGTATCCGTGCCTGCACTCACTAAAGACCACAGAAGGATAAAGCTCAATATGTCGTATCCAGAGAGACTCAATACGCCGTATTTAAGATATAGTATTTGAATATTCAAGAAGATATCAAGCGTGGTCCCTACTCTAAGAAATCTCTAATACGACGTATCCAACACTTGGATACGCCGTATCCAACCGACTTCCAAACCTTATAAATAGAAAACTCAAAAATGAGTTTTCGGTGTGCTAAATCATATTCTTGATACCTAAAACATAAAAGTCGATTTTCATAGGAGAAAAAGAGTAAAAGAGGTCGAGCAACGTTATCAATTCCATAGGAGACAACGTGTAATTCGGTATACTTTAGTAATCGTTCAGTTTTTGGTATCATTCGTTAACTCGGTTAGTTTACCTTGGCTAAATAATTACTCTTGTATTTATTATGACGTTTGAAGGCTAATACCTTCAGGTATTAGCCATTATTATGAAGATCTGAATGTTTGGTATTTGTTTATCTCGATTTCTTGATTTATCGTTGTATGCTTGTTTATGTTTATCAATTTATACTTGTTTACGCGCTTTTGTATGCGACCTATCATTCAACTGGATCTAGTGATACGGACCAAGTAGATCTAGAGTCTGGGATAGCTCTCCATATAGTAATTCATACATCTAGAATAATAGTTACACAAATATTGTCCTTCTAAGTCTGTGTCTAGGATACGCTTCGGGCTTAACTAGTTAATTGGATATTGCCGATGGTTTATTGATCGTGTTGACTAGCAGGTGACCTAGATAATTCAACAAGTAATGTTCTGATTCCATTGGATAGTTGGACAAGTGGACTACTAGTGTATGAATTGCCATTAAGCGGTAAGTGGGTAAAGTCTCTATGAGCTAGGGTTTAACAAGATCACCATTGCTTTAATCTCTAAGATAGATTATAATCAGCAAATAAGGATGCTTTATGCGGATGCTTTAATTGTGACAGAATTAATGTGTCTAGGTCTTAGGATGATGTAACGTCTAAGTCTTAAGAATGATATGCCACCTCGAGAGAAGAAATCATTGCAGTTAATAAACAAACCAACCTTCTAATCGGATTAAAAATGGTTAATACAGTTTTCTTATATTTGGCTCGACCGCTCTTTTATCTTTTGTTAATTAGCTCGCGTAGGTTAAAGTGCCTTGAATTTATTGTAGTCACCAACCAAACCGTGCCAGTCTCTTAGGCTGAAAAACTCCTTTTCCTGTTAGAATTAGGAACTGGGACTGACATAGGTTTAGAATAGAGTAGAATTAACATAGATTAGATAACCAAGATATTAATTAAATTGATAGATTTAACCTCGCTTCAAGTGTTCGACACCCTACTTACCATGAAACTACTATCGATCGGGTACACTGCCCGTTAAAGTGTTGTTTTTGGTTTAGTCGGCAAAATATAAATTTAAAACTTGATCAATTAAGATAGCCACACAACGACACATCAAGTTTTTTAGCGCGTTGCAGGAGTGAAAAATAATCTTGATTTTTATTTGATATTTTGGTTTTTAACATAAGATTAGATCTAACCCTTAGGATTAGTGTAATTTAGATTAGTGTATATTCTTGTATATTCTGTAATATTTGTATATTTATCTTTAATTGTTTGCTTGTATATATATGTGTTTAATTGTTTGCGTATTTAATTGTTTTTCTTAATACAATGTTCTGGTCGATAGCTGAATACGGCGTATCCACTTCCATCGGATACGACGTATCCAGTTCTCTGTCCAATACAGCGTATTCACTCAAACTGATTAATACGGCGTATCCACTTCCATTGGATACGGCGTATCAATTATCTGGAACAGAAGCTAAAATCTTGGTTTTCCTATTTTATTTTTCATGCTAAATTCTTTTATCTTTCTTTAGAGCAAATCCTACTGATTGTTTATCCCTTATTTCAGGTAGTGCATGACAAGGAGTTCTACGAACGAACTATTTACACCTTACAAAGAACCTAAACGAGAATTTCGATCATCAAGGAGACACTTCAAGACTCTAAGTCTTGACGAATTGAGATCGCTTGATTTCAATCTACTTTCTGACCAAGAATACTCAGAGGAAGAAGAAGCGGAAGCAATGGCCGAAACCATAGAGTAATACATGAGCAAGACCCGAAACGGATTGGATCAGGAGTTGCTAGGTTGCTAAGGTTAAGGAAAGGATAGTTTTAAAACCTGAAAGGCCAATTCTTAAGGTGCTTTGAGAAAACGTTTTACGCGGTTCGGTAATGAGGACGCAATTGAACAACATTGATAAAGTTCTCGAAATGTTAAACTTATTCCTTGTTCCTAATCAATGTGGTTCAACTAAGTTGCTCGAGTCTTCCCTATATCCTTAACTAGAGACCGCAAGTGTTAGCTAAGATACGAATCAACTTGTTTCACATACAAAACCTTAGGGAAGATCTTAATAACTAAGTTTTTGAATCAATTTTTGCCATCTGGTCGAAACTGCAAAAGAAAATGGAGGAAATCAAAACTTTCAGCAAGAGCCGGATGAAACCCTTTATCCAAGCATGGGAATGCTTTAACGAAAATCTTAATGAAGTATCCTCAATACTATTTGACTGAGATGCAGAAGGTAATTTTGTTCTACAATGGATTGGATATTCCAACACGACAGATTCTTGACTCAAGAGGTGCCATACCATCGAAGACTGATGCTGATGCTAAAGTATCCATCCAAGAAATGGCTGAATACTCTCAAAAATGGCATAAAGGAACATCTAGAGGAAGAAGTACTGAGACTTCTAACGGACTGGCTGCTATACAAGCACAATTGAACAATCTAGGATAAGAGAGGATCAAGGATGGTGAATGAAAACGATTATGTGATCTAGTAGGATGTTACACAATGCAAAGGACCTCCATTACACCAAAGATTTGGCCACTAAAGAGATGGAAAAATTCTCAAATAGCTTTACTACACGCTTTTGGGCTGGGACTTTTCAAGGAGGGAGAGATAGAGCAACAGCTCCGGGGTACTATCAAAGGAACAACACAAATCCTTCGTACCAAGAACGAAGGCAATCTATGGAAGATACCCTAAGCAAATTCATGAGTGAATCATCAAAGAGACTTGAAGAAAATTCCAATTTTATCAAAGAAATCCGAGCTACGACAGATGCTGCCATAAGGAACCAAGGAGCATCGATTAAAACTTTAGAGATACAAATCAGGCAAATGAGCAAGGTACTACAGGAAAGAGGATTTGGAAGCCTACCAAGCTCAACTGAAACAAACCCGAGAGATCAAGTCAAGTCGATTTCTACTACTATTAAAGTTGATTCACACCCGATACGCCGTATTAGATCTCCCCAATACGCCGTATCCACTGGACAGAACAGTAAGCTGGTGTACAAGTCAAGACAAACGACGGTTCCTTTTCCAAGTCGTTTAGATAATCATTATTGTGAAGAAGAAGAAGAGGGGATCTATGGACCAAAATTCACGGAAGCTTATGGAGCTTCACATATCAATCACACCATACCTCAAAAGGAAAAAGACCCAGGAAGTTTCACTTTACCTTGCTTTATTATTAATGTTTGCTTTCATAATGCCCTTGTTGACATAAGAGCTAGCGTTAGTGTAATGCCTCTCTTGACCTACCTTAACTTAGGATTAGGTAAATTAGCTCACACTAGGTTGATAGTTGAATTGGCAGATAGGACTGTGAAATATCCAAAAGGAATAGTTGAAAACGTACTAGTAGAAATTGGTAAATTTACCTTCCCCATAGACTTTATAATTCTTGATATGCCCGAGGATATCAAAGTGCCCTTGATCCTTGAAAGACTATTTTTGTCTACCGCCCGGTCTAAGATTAATGTTTACAAAAGAAAGATTACTTTAAGGGTCGGGGAAGAAAAGATTATTTTCAAAAGTGTTAAACCTGCTAGTAGTTTAATTAAGAGGGTCTATATGCTAAGTTTGAGAGAAAGAATGGAACTTGATTTAGAAGCTAGGCTTATGGGAGAGACTATGGTGTTAAATAGATCATTAGACCCTTTCTTGGAAGATTACATTGAATTAAATGATCTAAATAAACCAATTGAGCTTAGGAGAAATCAAAGAGATGATTTGATGCCCACCATTGAGGAAGGCGAGGTAATTGAGGAATTTAGAACTAGGGATGAAGATCTTGATACTGGAATTGATGATTACCCTAGTTATTGCGACGATGATAAGAAGATCCATATAGATTGTGCTCACAACTTAGGTTGATGCATGATAGGATTTGAATTCACTCACGCTAACTTTTTCCCATTATTGTATGTCAATGTGATGTCTAAAAAGTTTTATAACTTTATAATGAAAGATAAGATGGTGTACAAAGGGAATAATGTTGTAGGAGCCGTAATGAATGTGCCTATTTTTGTTGGAACTTTTTCCGTTGTGACTGACTTGGCAGTTTTAGAAAATATGGATGCTTATCGTGATGAAGGAATGGGCGATGTTATTGTTGGCGAACCGTTCTTAAGAGAAGTTGGAATTAAAGCAAAACGGTTCGAAGGGATAATTACCCTTTACAAAAATGATGATGAAGCAACTTTCCAAATGGTGCGATCATATCCGAGGTTTAAAAACCACACTAATGATAAATGCAACAAGATGCCACCATTACTGAAGGCAAGTAAAAAAGATGAGAAGAATGGAATTTCGCATGCATACCAAAAGCTTAAGGGGTTCTACAAAGGATTTTTGAATCTAGGACCCGAATACATTCGAAATGTGAAGACGGAAGAATGGCTCACACGCAGGCACATTAGCGTGCATGAGATGGAATAAGAAGAGAAGCTGAAGACAAGTCTAACTTAAATACTTTGCTGTAAACAAAAGTGCTTCCCGAGAGACAACCCGAAATGTTATTTAATTTTGTTATCGAGTCTGTCTTCCCAGACATCAATACGGCGTATCCGCTCCATACCATACGGCTTATTGATTGTCTGGACGTTATTAGTCTTTATTTTTATTGAACTTTAAAAACATTATTGTCAGATTTTGATTATGGTGTATTCATTCATTCTGTAGCCGGTATCCACCCGTCTAAAACCCGTAATATTTGTTTAGTTTAGTTTAAATTAACCGTAGGTACCAAGATAGGAATACACATGTTCTTCCTATATTTTCTACAGGACCTCGTGAAAGAAATATCGACGAATATTGGTGGAGAATTTAAATATCTAGAGATCTTGAAGTGTTGGAGTCTTGAAACTTCAAGGCGGCTGTTCAACATAATCTTGCTCATAAACGCAATTTGGAGAATCTATCGATGCTTTATCAGGGGAGTTTTCATTTATTTCTGTTTATAATTTCCCGTATTTAATGTTTTATATATTCAACAAGGACGTTGTCATAATTCAAGTAGGGGTATGGAATTAGAATGTTTACTTTCCTATTTTTAACACTAAAAATGTTAAATTATTGCTTAATTTAAAAACATTTCAAGCATACTTTGTGATTTACATGTTTACATAACCCGCACACAATAACCCTTGTTAGATATTGTTAGGATTTAGCCTTTCCGTTTCAAATGTTTACCTAAATTCCACAAAATATAAGTGTGTCGGTGATGTTGTAGACTTTAGAACTTGGCTTGGAATATCACTCGAGACCGCAATGATAAGTACTATAGATTTAGATGGAGTAACCTGTTTAAATTGGTAAATTTTAGGAATACACACAAATCACCTTTACATGATGCTTATTAACTAAGTACACCGGTTAGTTAACCTCCCGTTTACCTTTTTCCACTCTCATCTTTAGTGTGATGATCCACTAGAACAACTTGTAGAGCCAATCCTTTAGGAATTTACACCAACTATTTGTTTAGTTACACCCTTACACCTTAACCTACCCTGTTAGATTAAGTTTAATTTACAGTTGCTAGTTGCTTAAAGTGTAAAGTTTGTATTTCCCGAGTCTTGTGTCATTTTCTATCTTTGATGCGGTTGGAAATTTGCACATTGCAAATGGGAATGTATATTAGTAGTCAAAGCTCATGTGATTTTACTACCATCACAATTAATGGTGAGTTCGAAGAACAAAGAACTACCGAAGGAATTATCCGGAATTATGATCGTGAAGTTGGTGAAACTACACCGAGATTTGAAGAATAGTTAGCAAAAAAAAAACTCGAAAAAATGATGAGAAAAATTGCAACAAAAAAAAAGAGAAGGAAAGTTTGAAGATAATCATTTCGCAAGAGCATTACCGAAGGAATTACACGAAGGATCGATTATTCGTTGATACGTCTAAAAAATCAACGATGTAGGTACAAAGTGGAAGATATCGCCTTTTGCCTTGTAGAGTATGTAAAGTTATGGGATGATTGGGAAGTTGACCTTTACGGGAACGCCAACTTAGGTTGTTGTTTTTGAGATCAAGACGTTGTAAATAGTTGTGTCTTTATCATGGTAACGATCCGAAAAAAGTGTCTATCAACTTGTATCTTAAGTCTTAATCTATTTGTTTCTTGATTTTTATTTAATAACAATTTACTTCCCTCTCACCTAATGATTAGCCGTTGGTTTTACGCGAATGAGGATGTGTACGAGCGTGTATGTCTATTTCGTTGTTACGGCCATGCATGCATGTCTCAACTGCTTTGTTGGTTTATGACTTTTGGTGAAAGTTAGAAGCTTCCTACCCTATATCATTCTTCATCCTAACCGTTGGTTAATTAGAACGAGGATGCGATCGAACACACATGTCTATTCCGTTATTACGGCCATGTATGTGTGCTTCAGCTACCTTGTTGGAGTGGCACTTCTGGTGAAAGATTATAGAATGATCAACCGTAAACCTTTCCATACAAAAACTCATATTTACCTTTATAAACTTGTTACTCCTTAGCTTTAGCGGTGGAGATGTGTATCCTTGCCAAGCTTAGGATAGAATACTGTCACAAACCGAAACAAATGAGCGATTAGTTACATGTTACACATAGATTAGTGAGTGTTTTGAGTGTTTTCATTTTCCTATTTCGTGAGGGGTCTGAGATGTGTATCTTGTAATAGATCAAATAAGTGCTTTAACAGAAAATATCCTTAGGGATATATTTTTATAAACTTCTAAAGGCTACTTGAGGACAAGTAGGATTCAAGTGGGGGGATATTTGATGACATCAAATAACCATTCATTTTAATTGCATCATTTATCCCCTGGTTATTAACCATTCTTGAATAGTTATTGCAAAGAACTTATTCCTTATGTTTATGTTTGAGAATTGCAGTAATTATGGAGTAATTGGTGAAAAATAGCAAAAGGCGCGCATTCTGGAGCTTAAACAAAGATATTTTAAAGATTACTATTCTGAAACCAATACGCCGAATCAGCAAGAAGATACTGGCATATTCGTGCCTGCATCTCAACCAAAGACCACAAAGAATAAAAGCTCAAGAAGTCGTATCCAAAGAGCCAATACGCCGTATTACAAGGATATGGTATGATATAATATTCTGGAAGATATAAAGCATGGTCCCTACTCTAAGAAATCCCCAATATGCCATATCCAATCCTTGGATACGCCGTATCGAACCGACTTCCAGACCTTATAAATAGAAGGCTCAAAAACGAGTTTTAAGTGTGCTAAATCATATTCTCGATACCTAAACCATAAAAGTCGATTTTCAGAAGAGAAAAAGAGCAGAAGAGGTCGAGCAACGTTATCAATTCCATAGGAGACAACGTGTAATTCCATATACTTTAGTAATCATTTAGTTTTTGGTATCATTCGTTAACTCGGTTAGTTTACCTTGGCTAAATAATTACTCTTGTATTTATTAATGACGTTTGAAGGCTAATACCTTCGGGTATTAGGCCCATTATTATAAAGTATGAATGTTTGGTATTTTTTATCTAGATTCTTGATTTTCATAGTTGTATTCTTGTTTATGTTTATCATTTTTTATTGTTTACGCGCTTTTGTATGCGAATATTTTTAATGGATATAGTGATACAAGGACCAAGTAGATGTAGAGTCTGGGATAGCTCTCCATATAGTAATTCATACATCTAGAATAATAGTAATTCTACACAAATATTGTCCTTCTAAGTCTGTGTCTAGGATACGCTTTGGGCTTAACTAGTTAATTGGATATTGCCGATGGTTTATTGATTGTGTTGACTAGCAGGTGACCTAGATAATTCAACAAGTAAGGTTTTGATTCCATTGGATAGTTGGACAAGTGGTACTTACTATGTGTATGGAATTGCCATTAAGCGGTAAATGTGGGTAAAGTCTCTATGAGCTAGGGTTTAACAAGATACATGCTTTAATCCCTAAGATAGATTATAATCAGCAAATAAGCTTGCTTTATGCGGATGCTTTAATTATGACAGAATTAATGTGTCTAGGTCTTAGGATAATGTAACGCCTAAGTCTAAGAATGATATGCCATCTCGAGAGAAAAAATCATTGCACTTAACAAACAAACCAACTTCTAATGATCTATTAATGGTTAATATAGTTTTCTTATATTTGGCTCGACGCTTTTTTTCTTTTGATTAATTAGCTCACGTGGGTTAAAGTGCCTTGAATTGATTATAGTCACCAACCAAATGTGCAGTTTTTAGCCTTAAAAGCCCCCTTTTCCTGTTAGAATTAGGAACTAGGACTGACATAGGTTTAGAATAGAGTAGAATTAACATAGATTAGATAACCAAGATATTAATTAAATTGAAAGATTTAACCTCGCTTCAAGTGTTCAACACCCTACTTACCACGAAACTACTACCAATCGGGAACTGCATGTTAAATGTGTTGTTTTTTGAGTTTAGTCAGCAAAATTAATTTAAAACTTGAATCAATAAAAATATACACCACTCAAGGACACATTCAACATCTTACACTAGAATGATAACTATTGTTATACGAAAACCCAACCAACGGAAGATGAACATACCAACTTCCTCCGAAGTCTAGGACGCACGCTCTAAGCATGTCTTCCAAAGTCTGAATAGTACGCTCACTCTGACCATCGGTTTGAGGGTGATAAGCTGTACTCATGTATAAACGAGTTCCTAATGCCTCTTGCATTGACTGCCAAAACCTTGATGTGAAACGACTATCACGATTCGATATAATCAAGATCGGCACACCATGTCTAGCAACTATCTCTTTCAAGTATAATCTAGCCAACCTTTCCATCTTATAATCCTCACGCATAGGTAGAAAATGAGCAGACTTAGTCAATCGGTCCACAATAACCCATATTGTGTCATGCCCGCTACTAGTCCTAGGCAACTTAGTCACAAAATCCATAGCTATCCCTTCCCATTTCCATATAGGAATCTTAGGTTGCTGGAGCAAGCCAGATGGCCTTTGATGCTCAGCCTTAACCTTCAAACAAGTTAAACACTTACTAACATACTCAGCTGTATCCTTTTTCATTCCAGAAAGGATCTCTTTTGACCATTTACTTCTTGTTACCACATTCATATAATCTCTTCTGATCTTTAGATTCATCAACTCTTGTTGTTTTGTGCCAGATTCTCAGTTTACTCATAGTCAATGATTGGATACTTTTTGTCAGGTATTTCTTAATCTACTTCCTTGTCCTCATCTGGTGTATTGTCAAGCAACAATCTCAGTCATCATTTCTCTTTCTCCAATGTCAGGATGGGGTCATCTTGAGAAGTATCTTGTTTGAATCTTCTTTTTCTTGACTTTGTCTTTTTCCTTGTACAGTGCTTTCTCTGTCTTGTGTTCATCTTCACCTTTATCCTCCTTCATTGACTTCTTCTTGTGAATAGATTGTCTTGCTTGCATCTGTCTTCTCTTTTGCGTGGGAATCTTCTTATTCATTCTTTTGATATTGGGCTTTCATCTCTCAACAGACCAAAAATAGCATTGAAATCTTCATCTGACCTTTTTATCTTTTCATACTTGCTTGTATTTCTTCAAAACTTATTACTCTTCAATCAGAATGTTTGAAGTTTCACACATGCTTTTTAAGTAGGTCATCATCTGATTCTTAATTGATTCTTGGTTGGAGGTCTGTTTTTATGGCCTCTGATCTTTGATTCTAGCAAAGCGAAACTTTTTTGAGCAACAATTGTATCATGAAGGATCTTAGCTTTTCTTCTATTGTGAACTGCTACTCTTTCTTGCTCTGAAGCTTCTCAGCCAAGGATTCTGTCTGCCGTCAATTCTTGCACTTTATATCATCAAGTTTTTAATGAGGAGTTCATTTGTTGCTTCTTCTTCAGCAATTCTGGTTTCTCTCCTCTTCAGAGTTCCCACTCTTCTTGAATTTCCTTGCCAATATCTACAGCGTGTCATCACTCTCAAGCTGTTTGAATTTCTTCACAGCCCTTTTTGAGGAATATCATCACTTCACTTTCAGGAATTCATCCTCCTCTTCCATCTTCTTCTTCCCTTTGTCTTTAGGATCAATCTTTGGAAGAGGTTTTAATGTGAGAAGTGATCTTGTAGAAGTAGGCCTAGGTGTATCAATTTCTTCAACATCCTTCAACTCTACACCTTTCTCTTTTTCTTTAGAAGTAGCTTTGGCTTGACTCATGTTGAGAAGAAGTGTAGCTATTGTTTCATCATCACCAAATATCATAGAAGTGGGTGTTTGACTGGATGTTGTTTGAGAGGCTTTTTGTGTAGCAATTTCTTCATTTTAGTTTGATCTTCAGTACCTTCTATTTGCCCAGCAGTACTTTCAACTTTTTCTTCAGTACCTGGTCTTTGCTCTTCAGTACTTTCAAAGATCTCTTCAGTACATTCTCTTTGCTCTTCAATACCTTCAACTTGTTCATCAGTACTAACTTTGGATCCGTCAGTACTAACTATTGGCCTGTCAGTACTAACTTTTTCAAAGTCGGTACTAACTCCTTCCTTCTCAGAGTACTAACTACATCTTCAGTACTAAAGTCTAACTTCATCTAATTTTCCTTGTCTTCATCACCATTTTCTTGTCTCCCTTCACTTTGAGTTTTTCTGTTTCGATGGAATCAATGTTATCTTCAGGCTATTACATCAAACGAGCGATTCTCTTGTTGAACTGATGATTCTCTTTTTGCACATTATTCTCCCTTGTTTGGATACTGACTCTTTGTGCACCTTATGTTTCTTGGAGGGAGTTCTTCCTTGGGAGTCTTTGCTGCAATGACGCAGTCTTCAGATATGCTTTTGAAATGTTTGAGACAGGTTAGCTTGCTTCTTGAGCTTGGTGATCTGAGCCTTCATGGTTTTTTTATTTCTTTGGCTTGATCTGGAAACCTGTTTACCATAAAGGAGATTACAAAGATCATTGACATTTGGGAGAGTATGTCATCTCATTCCCTGAAAGGGATGTATCATTGGGATGAATGATCTCTAAGATTCAGAACCAGTAGGTTCTTGGATTGAATCAGGATCCTTAGGAGGGGGTGATGGTTTGGTGGGAAGGAAGGTCTTGGGGAAGGGTCAGGTTGTTGCTCAAAAGGTACCTCACTTGGTTGAGCAGAAGATGAGTCAGGCAGTGACTCATTTGGGACTTCACTAGTGGGAGCAGGAGAGGGTGATGGTTGTTCATCAGATAGTCTTTCTGAGGAAGCACCCTCATCCTGAGTTGGTTGGACCAACATAGTATCAAACAAAGGTGTAACTTTGCCTGAGAAATGTTTGCCCTTCTTAATCATAAAAGAAAAAACTTTACTAGTTAAACTATTTACAGGAAAGTGATCTAAAGGTACAGATATATTAGCTAATTTTCTACCTAAAAATATAGAAATAAAACGAGGATACATGACAAACTTCTTCTTAGCCTCTAGATGTCTAAGCATACCATCAAAAATTAATTTGGAAAAATTATACTTTTGATTAGTTGTTAAACAAATTACAGCTGTGGCAATATTTGTAGGAATTTGATCCCAAGAGGTACTTTTGGAACTTAAACAATGATTAATTGTGTGAAATAAAAACCTCCATTGGGGTGAAAACAAAGCTTTATTAAATGTTAACACAGTTAAATCCCCTTCATATCCCATAAGCTGAATAGCATCAAAGATAGCTTGATTTGGTAATGAGTCTATCCCATCAGCATCATCAAAAATAAGATCAGTTCGGATTGATGCCTCAGAGATAGACACAAACTTGCCAGCTACTTTGGCAGTTATGTGCCTAACATTGTTGATTGTTTTGGACTTAGCAGACGTCCAAAACTGTTCAACGAATGTGGTCGAAACAACAGGACTTACAGTGAGCGCATGATAAATATAACTTCTCCGAAGAAAATCAATGACTTCATGAAACTCAACATTCCCTTCAGTCTTTTCCAAGTATGCGATCATGTTGTGCTTAGGACAGGACTCAAGAGCAGCCATGTTGCTTAGAAGAGAGAGATCGTCGGTAAGAGAGATTAGGGCTTGTAAAGAAGAATGTCAGTTAGAGAGATTGCTTGAGTAAGTGTGCGATTGAGATGGATTCTTATAGGTTTAGGAGACCTAATTTTAAAGAAAACGTTCCAATTTACACTTTGTACCCTTGGCGGTATTTTTCTCCAATGTCTCTTTAGCGGTACAAACTTTGCCCAGCGGTACTAACTTTGCATGGTCGGTACTAACTTTGTCCAAACAAAGAATGAACAATGTAAGTATCAGGAATGCTTCAGCACCATCAGTAACTCTTCTTAGTGACTCTCTAAATCTTCTTAAAGCGTTGATAAGCAACACTTCTAGTTAATATGTATCCTTACATCAAAAATTTCATATAAACTATACAACTATACAACACTAACTAGTTGCTAATATTTCTACTAATAGTATTACTTTCTTCTAGGGATAGTTTAAAAACATACTAAATCTCTAATCTGAAATTGTTTGCTTGAGATTCATGCTTCCCTCGACTATAACTATACTCACCAATTTACTTGGCACACATCGTTCCAATGCTTCACAAGAGAATTCTTACTCTGAATCCAAGCACGAACAACTTGAGCAATCTTCTTACTCTTGAACAAAAGTAGATTTTCCATCATTTTCCACCATTTCATTTTGTGTCTTACAATGATCCTCAAGAAACTTCACAAGCAATTCCCTCGTGTAGTTATTGGGTATGTTACGAATCATAACAGAAGTCGAAACATGATCACAAGGATCCAACCTCAATATTATCTCACGATGATGTTGTTTCTTAATAAACAATCTTTTTGCACCCTTGTTTAAAACGTGGTTTGTCCTTAGGTACAACACAGTTTCTTGGTCCAGTTGCTACCGGAAAGTGTAGGGACCACTTGTTGGTACGGTTAGTTATGCTTGCATGATGGTGATTGAATCTTGATGGGTAGAAAGGTGGAGCATAAGGGTTTAGTTCACGTTGAGTAGTGCTCATAACTAGTTATGTGTGTGTGTTTTGGGGTTTCTTGGAACAAGTTTGATTTGCCATGGTGTGTTTTACCTCTTTCATCCACATATGACCCATTCATATTGCCTCCCTTTAACCAATGTAGCTTATGGATTTATCATCCCAATTGAAACAACCAAGAACTGAAATCGGCTAACATTATCATAAGCACCTGTATTAGTTTCTTCTCATAAGCATCTCGTATGAAGTGGTGCCTAATAGCAATATGCTTTGTCTTCGAATGATA
>BQNB010054326.1:13297-39592 GCA_026074375.1 Tanacetum coccineum | reverse complement strand
ACATTGGTCTCGCGGATTCTGATCCTTGTGGTGTATTAATATTTATTGGTATATAAATAGGGGTGAGAAGAAGCGAGTCACAACTCAAAGTTCTATTCCATATTGAAATTCTTCTATGATTGACGATGAAGAAGCTAGAGACAACTTTTTGAAGGACGTGTGCACCTTCTTAAGGAAGTTTAGTCGTATACCTTTTAGAGTAACACCAAAGGTTATATTGATAGCTTAGGAAAGTTTTGGCAAAATTAAAGATGCTTTGATGGACAAGCAATATCGACAAGAGGATATTCAAGAATTGACGAGTAAACTCTTTGAAGATGTGCGAAATATTAGTAAAGAGTTATGAATGAAACTTACTATGAACCTAATCCGAGTTATGATTATTCCGGTTTTGACCAACCACAACCCCCGCAAGACTCCGTCGATCATCAAAGATTTCTACAAGCCCTCAATAAAATACAAGAAGAGCTTGAAGAAATAAAACGAGATCGAAGAAAGAAAATAGAGGATATGAGTATCGAGGAAATGAGGCATGAGCAGCAATTGGTTGATTACAAAATTAAAGATATCACGAATGATTTGGGTTATAAAAGATTTCGAGGCGAGAAGATTGATGAAGAATACAAGAGAGATTGTGAGATTAGAATTCAAAAACTTAAGCAAGGTTTTAATGAATGGGGCAGCGAAGTTCGAAAAAAGGAGCAAGCTTACAATGAAGAACATTATTCTGCTACCTATCGTCGCATGCTTTCTATTCCTTTTGTCGACGAGGATGATTATATTCCTTTAGGAGATATTATTGCTCGATATTCTACGTCTAAAGCAATCACACCTGATTTACCGATCGAGGAGCCCGATAACTCTCTAAGTATGGGGGACGAGCATCTTAGCACTATTCCGACAACAGAATCAGACAAAGTAATAAAGTCTAGTATTTAGAACCTTGTCCCAATCTCAAGTGAGTTCGAGGGTATTTCCGATGATACGTGTGATGTGCCTACTTGTGATAATAATCGTGTTAATGTTGAGTCCGATCTTGTGGAATCTTTGATTAAGCGTGATATTTCGATTGTTCATTCTTCTAAGATCGACCCTATTCTCGAGGAGTTCGCCGGTGAACTCGCTCATATTCCTCCAATTCCACCGGGAATTGTTGAAGCCAACTTTGATCCAAATGATGATACTTCGAGTGATGACGATGATTTTGAGGATGTCGAGTACGTTAGCTTAGAAGAGGTGAATGATGAGAAAGAGTTTAACTTAGAAGATATTTTTCAAATCCAAGACGTTATTCTTCGCGAGAAATTATTAAACGTACATCGTCTTATTTCTAATATCGAATCTTTGAAAGTTAACCCTATTACGGATCGTGTGCTTAAGTCTCTCTCTTTAATTCCTATTTCCGTCACGGATAGTGATTCGTTCTTAGAGGAGTCCGTTACTTCTTTTTCTTATTTGGATAATTCTTTACCCTAATTCGAAACTTCTAGCGATTATATGGAAGAGACAAGAAGTGGCAGTACCATTACTCATGCTAATTACTCTCTTCCCAAGTATGATTCGTTTCTTTTTTAGATTGAGCCTGATCAGGAGGGGTTAATTAGCATTGATAATTCAAATAACACTTTTTTGGAGCTTCCCGAGTTTGAATCATTTCATTTCGATCCGTCATTTCCTCGACCTCCTCCGGAACCACCGGATGTTGAGATTTGCTTACATTTTGAGCCCGATGCTCTCGTGATTGATAATTTTAATGAGCTTAATGATAACCAAAGGGGAAGTGAGATTGATTTTTCTCAAAATGTTGAAGATGACGATTCCTTCACATTTGTCATTCGGACTTTTCTTCCATTTCTCATCTACCCCGAGGTTTCTCCTTTATCTTGCTCCACCAGGAGTGAAGATACGATCTTTGACCCAGACATCTTCACTTACAGCCGGTGGTATTTCATTTGCTCCCCCATAGACAAATTAATTCGGGGTCGAGTCAAGCTCGTGACTCGGTTAACAAAAACAAGCATTTCTATCTTCTTATCTATTTTCTAACGACTAATGAGAGAGGGCTTGCCTTTCCTTTCTCGTGTTTCGTGTTTTGTTGATTTGCGTTGTTTTATCTAGGATACTCGGATTTTGAAGAATCTTGTGCTCATGGTTTTGTCCATTCATTCGAGCTTCATATCCTCAACTTCATTTAAGGAATCCAATATCCTAATCATATCGATTATCGTTTATCTTTAGCATACTTAATAAATGGCTTTAGATTTACGTAGAGAACCCTTAATACTCGAATTATGCTTTTAAATTAGTATGGGGGTGACAGTCTCACATTGAGGACAATGTTCAGTTCTAGTATGGGGGGATCTTCGATTTTGATTATACCTGCAACCGTTGTTCTCACGTAACCCGTTTTTCCACCAAAAATATGTGATTTGCGAAAAATAGCAAAAAATTTATTTTTTTTATGCAAAAAAAAAACAAATATAAATATTGAAATAAAGTGATGTAATAAGTGTTTTGACACAAATAAAGGTGAGAACGAGAAATAAATTTTGATCCGACCAGGTTTTATACCTTAGCTTTTTCTCTAACATTAACGATGATAAGTTTGTGTAGTCTTAAGTTAGATTTTAAACATTGCTAGGACTTGAATTGTTATTAACGTAATGAAGACTTGTGTAATCTCATGTAGATTTTTAAAATTTGCCGAGTTGGAATTTATATGGCTAAGCATTCGCGAATCTCTTTCTTAGAGATTTTAAATTGCGAAGATCGAGAAATGATAGTGTTAGTTATAAGTCATGACATTAAACGTAGAATTAGTTGTTTTCTTTCAAGGCTCATAAGTGTTAATTGTGGCTTTTTCTCCCATTAGCTTGTTTCACTTTTATATATAATTGTTTAATAAATAGAGTTGTGCGGTTTTTTGGTTAATAATTAGTTAATAGAAGTTTTCTTTAGTTCCTTTGTGATTAGGATGAGTACACATCAGGAATACTTAATTTGGCATACTATATGTATCACATTAATAAATATTTTGCTTATTCCTTAAAGAGCCTTAGGGTATATGGGATAAGTAGAATTCAATAATAATCCAAGACTGATAAAAGTTTACTGTATCTTGCAGTCTCACACCGGATGTTATGTTTAAAGTCGAGGAAGTTACCGAAGTCGAAATTTGTTTGCTCCATCTTGTCGGAGGGTGCGATGTTGTAGCCTTCTATAGGGACGAGGTGTAATATGTTGCTTAATTTTTGTCTTATTTTGTGCCTTAAAGAGCCTTAGGGTATATGGGTGCAAATAAGATTGGTCCATTCATGTCTTAAAGAGCCTTTGGGTATATGACATGAATGATGCCTTGCTTAAGTAGCCTAATAAAAGCCAAATTTTGGTTGCCTCGATGTGGACTTTAATCTTGATGACATTTGATCTTTTGAAAAGGGCTAGGAGCTAATATGCGTTCTTAACCGTTACGCTTTATTTTTGGAATTAATAAGTATCGAAATAAAAGTCTTAAAGAGCCTTCGGGTATATGACGTAAGTAAAATCTTGAGATACAAAAGTAGGATTTTACGGGAGGAAAAGTAAAGTACATAATTTAATATTTATGAGTAGTGCTAGTGTCATGACTTGTAATTGACAATGATCTTGTTTTTAAGCTTAGCATGGGAAAAGTGAAAGGTGGGGACGATGAATTTATTTTGCTTGTTCCATGATCCTAAGTATTATCGAAAAAAAATTTAATTAAATAATAAATAGTAAAATAAATAAATAAATAATGTTATTAAGTGTGGAAATAATGGAAAGTTAGAAAAAGCATAAAAAATAATAGAAAAAATTTAGTGAATATGGAAATAATACAGGGGGGGGGGTCGGGTGGTCGTGTTTTTAATTTTGATTCCTTAATTCCTTCTAGATTGTGAACTTGCTTTTTTCACATGTGATTTGTTTGAGGGGTTTGGAATTTTTAGTTTATAATCGCGTATTTATCTACATTTGCGTGAGGACTCGGCAATACTTTGTATGGGGGAATTTGGATTCGATATTTTTATAAATTTTTTTACACATAATGAATTAATGCATAATATATGTCGTTTTTGGGTTTAGTTTGTGCAGGTATTCGGATATCAAGAAAAAGACATAACAAAGGCAAAACCAGAACGAATACAGAGGAACGTGATTGATAGTGCGCTAGAATTAACGAGTCCTAATCGCGTTGACCTTGGATTTTATTGGGACAACACGTAACCCAGTTAAATGGGCGGCTAACCCTTTTATATAGTGCCATTTATAAAAAAAAAAAAAATAAAAAAATGCCAAAATTGAATCAATTGTTAAAAAAATTCTGTTCCTTAGTTTGGCATGACCTCATTGTACGTGAAAGGGAAATAAATCAAATTCAACCATGTGCCTGCGTACTAACATGGTTTGGGCAAATTAGAAACCTCCACGTGGCGGGAACTCATTTACAATTCTCATATGCATTTCAAGATTAAAGCAAAAAGATCCAACGATGGCAAATGAAGGCGTTATATTTATGTAGAGTTAGAGGCCACGTGGTGCTCTTACAACCGGCTGGATATTTTAATACTAGCTCTGCGATTAATGTGACAATGAAAAGGGCTCAATGATTGGATAATAATCACCCAATGATGAGGCAAAAATTTACACTTCTTCCCCCTCTCACCCATATAAATTGTAACCACTCCCCTCATTTTTCCCTATCTAGTTAGTTAGTTAGTTTTATTTTTTTTTAGTGTAGTTTTTATTTTTTCAATTTGTAATAGCTTAATTCTTCGTTTCATGCTTATTTGTACCTTTGTTGTTTCAAGATCTTTATACATTGATGTAATAAAAATAGTTTTAAGCTTGTTGATGATCTAGTTTTGCTTTTTGTGCAATAAATGTCTCGTTTCCATTTTCTTTTTCGGTGGCATATCTTCTTGAGCTATTTGAATTATTGTTAGAAGATTCATAATATCACTTATAAGGTTTTAGAGTTTAAAAACATAGCTCATCAAATTAAGTGCGTTCATAAGTTTGTAGGTAATTTGTTCATAGCCTAGTAAGAAATTAAATAACAGTTCATGCATTTGATTTAAGCAATTTAATTATGGACCATACTTGTTTAAACTGGGCCACGTTTGATGTGTAGAATTAATCAATTGAGCCATAATTTCATTTGTTGGAACATAAGTAGATTTTTGGGTTTACGTTGATTAATTAATTCATAGGGCTAAGTGGTTAGATTAGTAGTAAAGTAAAAGTGCAAAATACATAGTAAAACCGTTATTATTTCTAACAGTTTAAATTTGTTTTTGTTGCTTTTGGTACCGGTCTACTCATGAGGCGTGGAGCTTATGGGTTTATTTAGCTAGACCGACTTTGATTAGTTGTTTTAGTTAAATAAATCGGGTGGTATTCGTTTATTTGCGGGTCTCCAATTCGGTTTCATTTTCCATAATTCCTTTTTCAATTAATTAGTGTAGTTTTATTTTTTTGTTTTATTTTATGTTTGCCTATTTGATTTATGCCATGCTTAGTGTAGCTTTATTTTTAAAATGTAGCTTTATTTTTAAAATGTTTAGTTTTTATTTCATTATGAGTAGTGATTAGAGATTTGGAATTTAGGTGCGGGTTTAAAAAGATTTAAAAAAAATCTTTAGTCATAGTATTGTCTTATCGACTTACATTCCGTCATTTTAATTTTAATGCATTTAATTTCTTGTCATTAAATTTTATGCAATGCAGGTTTTACTTGTCATTTTAATTCGGTTAACCTATGCCCGCACTTAATGCACATTTCAGTCACTTAGCAAGGCATTATTTTAGTTTAATTTTCTTAGATCCAATTTTAGTAATAATCTTGTAGATTCAAAACTTGAATTAATTTAGTTTAATTTTTAGGTATAAAAATTTGTTTAAACCAAAAGTTTTGTTTTTTTTTATATGCTTTCCTTTAAGTAGATTTAGAAAACCAAAAACCAAACTTTTATGGACATCAAGGCTCGACTTACAACTTTGAAAGTTGATTTCCATTCACCTCTCGTCGAGGAAATGACCCGGAGGGTTTTTGAGATATCGCTTTGGTTAAAAGTAAATTTCTTGAACCCGACGGTAATACTATATTATACTATAATTGTTTCTATCCTTATTATTACGTATTTTATATATTATATATTATATACGTGTTAATTCGGACAGATCAGTATCACTCGGATGTTTTGGCAAATATTATAATGATATTGCGTAGGACTCTTGTTAACAGCTTGTGAACTTGATGATGTTCAACAAGTGTTTGAAATGGAATGTTTCCTAACGAGATTTTATTGATCTCTTGGCTTTAGACTCGATTAGTGCATTTTGGTTTTAGTACTCAGAGGCTTGAGCAGATTGCCACCTATTCAATATCAACGATCTCGGAATGAGATGACAATAGATAACGTGTGTATCTCCGTGAAAACAATTAGACAGTTTCTGTGAGAGAAAACCCGAATGGCTGGGAAGGGTAGTGTCATTGCATCACTGGGTCCATGATGTCGTTTTCGATACCAGAATCATTTGTGATTCTGATAGCATATGTATGACCCGGTTTAGGGCCTTAAGTTGTGTAGAGGCTTTCTTTCTTAGACCCTTTATCATACATTTCTTTTTCATTTCTTCAACGCCTTCAATGCTTACCAGGACGGTCATTACTAACACCTTTTTGATTGTTCCGGTGTTAGCTCAATCTTAGGTCGGCATTATTTCAATATTACATTCATCTCCAATGCATAACCTAAGGACTGCTATTTCTAACTTTGGGAATATCCTTGGGTAGATCCCCGGTTCTGGTTGGATCATAGGGATTGATTCCTTACCTAACTACCTATGACTTCTAGAATCGTCGGGATATATAACTGAAGTTGTTGGTTATAAGATCGAACATAATAACCTTTTACTTAACTTTTCAGCAACCTGAGTCGATATATTCATATTTTTGATTACATTTTCTCCCTTATTTAAATAATAAAACACTTAGTTTTTGAAAATACTTGTGATTAAAATATGTTTGAAAATTCTGTGGGGAGAAAATATTATCAGCATGGAATGTTTGAACATTTTTGATAATGTTTTGGATTACATAAGAGTTGTCGTTGTTGATGTATCAAAGAACATTAAAAGTTTGTTTTTCGAAAAACTCCCCCTCAAAAATAGGACCAATTGAAAAATTATTGTCTTTTGAAAACATTGTGAGGGTTGGAGTGTTGAACACACAATTTTGAAAGATTATAGATTGTCATCGATAAATTCTTGAAAAATTATGTTCAACTTTTTGAAAAATCAAATGTTAGAGGACTTCTCTTCTAACGGTAAGGGTAAGCGCACTGATACGTACACTATCCTTTTTCTTGAGTTACAAACATTGAATGTCTTGTAAGAACAACGCAAGACCGAGAAACCGTTAATTTTCTAGTTGTGAGGATAAGTTTATAAATCCTTCATTTATTTTGAAGTCGTTATGTACTGATATTTGACATAAGGCCATTTAGAAAGTTAGAAACGACATGTTTTGAAAACCATTTGCAACTCTCGCTCGAGCTTATTTTACTCCCCCGTGTAATGTTAATCGACATTTCTAAGCACCGTAAAGTTATCGATTCCAAGAGACATGTCAGAGAAGATTTTTTTTTGGAAATTTTTTGTTTTTCTGATTTTGTATTTTCTTTTTGAAGTTTTATATTTTTGTATTTTGCTTTTTTTTCAAAAATATGTACATTGTCATGTTGAGATTGATATAAGCAGTCTATTTACAGATCCTCCAGTATCAGCTGGAGTCAAAATCTATACCAATCCTTCTGACCAAGATTACTTAAACCGATTCCTCAGGAACGGGCTTTCATAAACCATGGTCAGCTAATTGGTATCAAGTTCTGTACCAAAATATAATTCAATTATACTATTTTCAACCTGTTCCTTTATGAAATGATACCGAGTATGGATGTGCTTGTTCGCAAATTGCTGTACGGGGGTTGCATGATATTTGCTATGGTGACTATAAGAGTCGTATTACAATTGTATTTTGTTGTAGTTGAAGCCATAATCTTTAAAGTTGTTTTCCTCATCCACATTACTTTGAGCACAACTTGCAGATAACGCCACTTACTCTGCCTCTGATGAAGACATGCAGGTGACCAATTTGTTTCTTTGACATCCAACTTACTAGCTTATCACCAAGGAACTGTATCCCTCCAGAAGTGCTTTTTCGAGTATCAAGGCATCCGGCATGATCAGCGTCTGAAAAATCGTGTTCGTTCTAAAGCCAGAATCCTTGGATACCAGTAGTCCCATTGTTAATGGTACCCTTTAGGTATTTAAGATTCTTTATAACCTCCTTGAGGGGCTTTTGTGTTGTCGTGTTTGATAACTGTGCCACTCAATAGCTTAGTTGCACTAAGTCTGGTCTACTAGACTGTCAGTAAACATCGGTGACCCGATTTTACTATGATAATCAGATTGGTCTACGGGTTCTCCACTCAAATCTACATCTAGTTTGGGTTTAGTAGCCAATGGTGTACCAATGGAGTGACAATTGTCCATATTATGCTTTTTTAGAATTTCTAAAGCGTACTTGGCCTGATTGATAAAAATACCTTTTGGGGTGGTGGATCTGTAGTCCTAAAAAGAACTTATCTCCCCATTAAGGGGACATTTCAAATTACTGTTGCAGTAACTTTTTAATATCTTTTTGGTTATTTGGGTTTGTAGACCTAAAAAATTATGTCATCAACGTAAATCTACACAAGTAGAATATCCTCCCCGTATTTTATCTTGAATAAAGTTGGGTCAATTGTACCTTTAGTAAAGCCTTTGGACATCAGGAAGTTTGATAGTTCATCATACCAGGCTCTTGGAGCTTTCTTTAATCCATACAAAGCTTTCCTGAGAAGGTATACTTTTTCTGGATGATTTGGATCAACGAACCCTTCCGGCTGAGCAACATAAACCTCCTCCTTTAGTGGACCATTAAAAAATGTTGTTTTCACGTCCATCTGATAGATTGGAAAAGACTTGTGTGTTGCGTAGGCAACGAAAATCCGAACTGCTTCCAAGCGAGCAACTGGTGCAAATGATTCTTCGAAATCGATCTCTTCTCTATGCATAACCTTTAGCTACAAGAATGTGCTTTGTTGAGAATTATAGTCTGATCTTCATCCTTTTTGTTCTTCCATAACCACTTTAGCTTTATAATCATCTTGCCAAATGGTTTGTTGACTAGTTCCCAGACTTTTAGTCTATCAAACTTATGAAGTTCATCCTGCATTGCTTCGATCCATGCAAAATCAGCCATTACCTCCTTAATGTTCTTCGGTTCAACAATACTCACGTGAGCGCGAACATACACATTTCATGGATTCTTGGCAAGCTGTCGGTCTTGTTTGAATCTGGCATGGGTGGATTTCACGAAACTTGTTCTAATGGATGATCTTGGTCATCCGGTAATCTTGACTTTTGTGGTGAAATGAATGCACATTTGTATTATCATGTTTGTGTGAGAAGGACTCACCAGTTTATTGTTACCCGGAGTACAAAAAGGATTGATAAATTCATCTTCTTGGAATAGATGCATTGTGACTTGATCTTTGTTGGTTGTCCTCAGCCTGTCCGTGTGTTGGATTTAATATTCTTACAGGTAAAGGAACTGTAGAGAATTTCCACACCTTGTTGAGACGAATTCTGTCTTCTTGCTGTTATGAACAATCATTTTGTCTTGGGGGACGGGGGTCAGAGTTGTCATAATCTGACGCCTTTTTCTCCTTGAGGATAAACGAGGCCTAAAGGGATATTTTCAACAGACATCTCTTGTCGTTGTGGTGCGAGGTCTGAACTATTGTGATCAGACATCATTTCTTTGATTTCACCAAACTTGATATGAATGGACTCAACTATTAAGTGTGTTCTCTTGTTATTAACACGTTATCCCTTCGACTGAGTAGAGTACACCACCCTGATACATGGTTCCCTTTTTCTTTATTTATCCAGATTTTCCCCCATCTGTAGAATGTAACAAATGCAACAAAGAGGTTGAAGATGTTATATTGAAGGTTTCACTGTCATTAATGATTTGATACGCGTCTTTCCATGAGTCGATATGTATGATTGTATCTGTTTGAGTTATAAGCATGTGGTTGCAAACTGCTTCATCCCAAATGATAATGGAAGTTAGAAGCTGAGAGCATTGTTCGTGCAGCCTCAACAAGAGTGCGGTTCCGTCTTTCGACAACGCCATTCTGTTCAGGTGTTCGAGGAGTGGAAAGGTCTGATGTTTCAATGCCTTTCTTCTTTTTCTTTTTTTTTTTTTTTTTTTTTTTTTTTTTTTTTTTTTTTTTCTTTTTATTATTTTTTTGTAATCAGATGGAGTGTCGTGTTCAAGAACTCTGTCCTCTGTCAGTGACGGAACGTATTAACTTGAGCTTGAAGATGCGTTGAATCCATCATGAGAAAGTCTTTGAAACTTCTGGTGTTTCATCATTGGATCGTAGATAAGGTGTCCAATTGTATCTTGAAATAGTCATCAACGATCACCAGAATGTATTTCTTTCCATTTATGCTTTCAATCCGCATTGGACCACATAAGTCCATATGAAGCAAATTCAGCCTTCTTTGGAAACTTGGATCAACGTTTGACTTAAATGAGCTTCTTTTTGATTTACAATTTCCAAGACGAACAAAGTTTATCTTTGACTTATTTCAACTTAGGTAAGCCTGTCACAACATCTTCTCTTTGAGGAGTTAGGTGATGTAATCGAAGTTAAGATGAGAAGTCTTCGATGCCATTAACCATACTGCGTTGGTGAAGCTTTAGCCATGAAACAGATTAGAGTTGATGAAGTTGTTTCTTGAAGAGATATTGTGTAGAGATCGGAATCCACGGATTACTGTTAGTAAATCGTTTCCCGGAAAGATCTCTCACAAAACAAGTAGATTTTCCTTAAAAGCAACTCCAAATCCGCATCACAAAAAATTGACCAACGAGAAAAGATTGGGGAATGAGCTTCGACGTTAAACACAATTGGATCATGACATTTCCTTGATTCAGATCTCCATAACCCCAAGATTTGTAGCACAAATTGGATATTTCCAAAACGAACAGTATCCAGAAATGTCTACAAAATACGCAACAACTTGAGATTGCCCGTCATGTGCTTTGTGCTCCAGGGTCAACATATGATAGATGAGTTGTACAATCTACAAGAGAATTAGAGTACGATGGAACATTGGACAAATTGGATCCTAAGGAATTTGATATCTTCAAGACATTTGTAATCCTAGAGACAATGTCTATAGTGGGACTAATACTTGTTGATACATCATCTTCACCCTTGGAATCTTTGGCATCCATATCTTTTTGGTTCCTAAGAGGCTTTTGTATCCATTTTTATATCATGACTGGACATTATTAGCTATTCAACCTTTCCATTCCTGATTTGTATTTCTCCTACAACTCCTTATGGTAACTCTTGGATTTCTAAATTGTTGTATCTGATGCAACTGTTTTCTTATGGGGTGTTGCAACAGACTTTTTTGCTTTTCTCTTGGGTTTACTAGCACTAATAAGCACTACCTTAGGCTCCTTAGTTCTAGCGTTCACGTCATTCAAGTATCTAGAACACAAGAATCCATGATTAGATTAAACCACCACATTTTTCCACATTCAGCACAAACAAAAACATTCATATTCAAGTTCTGGATTTAAAACTATCATTAACGCAGTTACAGATTTGTTTTCTTAGAATACTAGGAAATCCTATGATGGTCTTTCTATTTTCATTCTTTTTTAAAAACTTCACTTGATATTGTTTGGCTCGACCTTTATCTTTAAATTGATAGCACTTATGCTGTGGTACTGCTAACTCACACTAGTAGTGTGATTTATCTGAAGATTTAGACAAGTGAGGATTAGTATCTGAAGCATGAGGCACTGGGTTCTTTGTTTTGTGTTGTTGTTGTGGCCTTCTTATACATTCCTCTAGTTTAAGCACATTTGAGTGTATATGCGTTGTTTTCTATTCGGAGGCAAATTCTGTTGAGTTGATTGTTTAAACAAACCATCTGACCATTAGTTTTTATTAACCGACTTATTTTCATTTGAAAAACTTCTCATTTCTGGAGAATTGATAAAGGAGTCGGTCAATCCATAACCACCCACCATTTCCTTAAACTATTGGTTGGGAATCGGTGAGCATTTGGTTGTCGAATTATAGGATGGTTTATCAAAAGAGTTTCCAATGACTTTTCTTTGTTTTCTTAAGAGTTCTTTAATACTCACTGATGGCTATGTTCTTGTCTGGCATTTGAGCTTCCAAATCCTGTATTTCGTGATATGGTTCACGTTCTTTTCGAAATTACATTTGATCTGTTTTCTTTGTAAAACTGAGTACGTTTTTCATTTGTTCTTTACATATGTTGTAAAGCAAGTTCAGAGAATCGAGTGGTTTTCAAGTTTAGCAAAAACTCTTTAAAATTTTTTATTATGTACTTCTTTGTTAACAGATTCAGTTTTGTTTCGAAACACTTTGTGCAAGACATTCACATTCTTTGACTTTATGAAGATCACAGGCATCGTAATTCAGCATAAGCATTAATAGACAGAGAATCGCTATTATGAACATGTAAACATCCTTAGACACACACTCTTCGAGAAGTAGATCATTTATGTTGAAAAATCAGCCTTTTGTGATTCAGTTCGTCAAACCTCTTTTTCAATGGATTTAAACGTACTCATAATCTTTCATGAATTTATGTTTTAAGTTCTTGTTCAAAAACGAAACTATAATTTGAGTTTTTATGGGAAAGAGGCATTAATCAGGTTTTTTATCAAAAACTTCCATATTTTTAGCAGTTGGCACCCAAAAATTAATCAACTAGTATGATCAATATTTTCTTCTAAATTGAATGATGTTTAAATATGCATGTCGTTAAAAATAGTCTACTTTACTAATGGTTCGAAAACGGGTAGAAAGGCAACATTTTTTAGCACTGTTTGGTTTTGTTCTAACAAACGGTTTTCTCCACATTGTCTTCTACTTTTGCGCTTCCAATCTGATAAAGATATCTCAGTGGGGTGCTTGAAAAATTTATAAAGACTATTTTGTTTTTTGTAATCATATGGTTTAACATATCTTTATTCAATTTTGCATCTACTCTTATTTGCAAGATCATGTCTCTTCCCTATTGGGGGCAAATTGTTTGCAAGATACAGAAGTATCATTATGGGATCTAGTAAAATAAGGCTTCTCAGATTGATCTTTCTTGATGGTACTTGATTAGCAAAGGTTGGTCTACATTATATGTCGAGCATTTGGGTGCTAAACATATGCCCATGGTCTGAATTGACTATGTAAGAGAGTACAAAAATTTCTATTCAAAAATTTAATTGTTTGTCCATTCAATCATTTGTCATTATCTTTTTCTTCCTTAACCTTTAAAATCCGAAATGACCTACTTTTCTCTTTTAGTTGACCTTCAAATTGCGACTTCTGGTAAAAAGACTACTTTTTACTAAATCATCGTGTTTTTGATTGACAACTATATTTCATAGCTTTAGTTTTTCGACCTTCTTTTATGTCTTTGTCTTTTCGAGCTAATAGTCCTAGAGTTTCATTGAAAACTTTGTTTGAAGGAATGTAATAATCAATCGTCTGGTCATAACGGCTATGTTACTTTCAGCTCATTCAGTTTTGTTTTGAAGTGCAATCAGACAAATATCCCGGCACAACTAGTAGCATCCCACAGAGCCCCCCCCCTTACCAGTCTCATCAAAGGTTAGTTTTGCACTCCTTAGTTCTTGAGTCAATGAGGCGTTTGCTTTCTTTAATTGCTTTAACATTCGTTTTGTTTCCTTTGTATCAAGAAGTTAAATTTGCAATTCAATTAGCAAGCGTAGCACGCTCATCAAACACATTTATGCAGCATTTTGGTTCAACTCTGATTTATCTTATTACATATATTGGATGCATATAAGGCAGTGGACATTGCTATCATCCTCTCCAAAAATATGTGTCATTAATGGATTCAGGTTGCTCAGAATGTCGTCTTTATTTGCAAAACACATTATTTTCACCTTGTTTGTTACCTGTTTCGAATGGCTATTCAGTTGAACTGGGAATTTTTGGTAAGGACCTCTGAATCTTTGCCATGAAACTGTAATGTGCTTCCAATTCCTGTTCATCAATCTCTTCATCCGTGTCCGCTAGCCAATCAGCTTGCTCAGCTTGCAGTGGAACACCGTGTTCAGCTTGTTTGCACATCATCATCTTTTCCTTGTAATACGAGTAGTCTTTAACACGCTTTAGCTTCCTGCATTCCTTTGCATAGTGGCCAAATCCCTTGTAGTTAAAGCACTGTATCCTATTCTGTTGCACTACCGGACTACCTACAGTTTCCCTAGTCCCAACAACTATCATTGTCCTTTGATTCCCAAACTGCCCTAACTGATTGTCGTTGTTATACCTTGGTGTGGTATCTTCAATCTTGTTCCTAGAGTTTGAAGAAGGTTAGAAGGTTGTTGTTGGTAGGTTTAGATAGAGCCTTTTAAAATTCGCTTTGCAAGGAGTGCCAAATTCGTTTGCATGTCCTTATCCCTCTGTGCTTGTTTAGGCATCAAATGTCTCATTCAGAAACTGACTCAGATTGAGGTGTAACTGGTTTGAGGATCTCTTTGCCTTTGTGTCGGGTAGACACACTAGGTCTTGTAGAAGATGATGTTGCATTAGATCTTTGAGGTTTAGGTGCTTGATAGTAATTATCTGAATATGGTTGAGCAGCCGCAAGAAGTGCTAATGGATTTGAAATTTTGGACTGTTCTATCACAGCTCGGAATATCATTAACTTCATTTTGATACTGCTTCAAAATGTCAAAAAGCGTGTGATATGAGATGGTGTGCTATTTCTTTGTTTCTTCGTCAACCGTCACGCATCATCTTGACCATTTAGTTTGAAGTTGTGCAGCTATTGAACATTAACTTGCATTGTGAGAACTTGCAAGTTGTTCCTTGTCAACTCATTCATCAGTATTTGTTAAAACCTGTGAGTAATTCGTCTCTATTGGTTTCTCCATCTCGAGAAGTAAACTTCCTAAATTCCCAGAATAGATTGGTCTTTACATCTTGTACGTTTAATGATTCACCATGTTGTAGCCTTTCAATGGCTATCCACATCTCATTCGCTATTTTACAAGCATCAACAGTGGAATAGATATCATCTCCAATACCAGGTAAAAGCAAGAAATTGCTTCTTTTTTTCGTGTAGTAAGTGTTCTTTGTTTCTTGTGTCATGTTCAAAACAGTTTCAATTGTTGTTTGTTGTTGTTATTACGGTTACCTCGTTGCCATCTAAAAAAAACAACAACTTGAATAATACAGTAGATGGCACGTAGGGACCAGATAGTAGCTTTTTTCAGTCCTCGCCCATTTGGTTTCGTGTCAATGTACCGTAGAAAATGTGATCTCCTTTGTGATATCTTCCCTGTCAAAGCATTGGTGGACGATCTTTGGAACCAGCTGCCATGATATTGTTGTGCATTTGACTATCTGTTGAGGATGTATTGACTGGAGTAGACATCATGAATGAATGGTTATGAATTATGAGTGTGAAAGTTGTTGGATCTTTAGTGGATGTAATGTGATGAAGGTTGTGGTTTTTGATTACAATTATCATTCACGGGATTTTACAGGTCTATGATTAAAACCGATAAGAAGTTAACGGGATTTTACAAAATCAATAGAAAATCGTGAATGAGTAATTGATTGTGTTTAAGGTTTATTTGTTGTGAATTGATTATCTTTTAAGAGCTTGTGTATGGTTTAGTTATGCTTGTTGGTATTGTTTTAAGTGATCGATTAAGTTCAAAGTCCGAGGATAAAATGCAATGTTGGAAAAAATCCAAGTGGTGAATCAGTGTGTTAAATCGCTGGATCAGTGTGTTAAATCGCTGGATTAGAGGTAAACCGCTGGCTTAAATCGCTGGTTTAATTCACCTGCTTAATTCACCTGTTTGGAAATTGCATGTTTCGCTTGGAATTTTGCATATTTCGCTTATGGGCTTGCATATTTCGCTTCTAACTTGATTATTTCGCTTTGACTTGTCATAGTTTCACTTGATTACTCAACTGTCATATTTCGTTAAAATGACTATTTTCGCTGTAAAGTACATATTTCGCTTGCCTGGTGACTTATTTTCGATTTATAGTTGTCATATTTTCGCTTGTAACATGTTTCGCTTCATTCAAAAACATATTCTGCTTCCTTCAAACATTATTTGCATGATTCATACCTGAATATTTATCTTCGTAGCATAATATGTATGTTAACACAAAATAACCAAAATCAAACCCTTTATGACTTTTTAACTTGATTTTTCTTGCACAACTAGTTACCTTATGCCTAGATCTTGCTTAAACACATAAACATAAAACACATCTAAGCACAAAAATCCGGGTTAGACTTTTTGAACCAAGAACAAATACAGTTACTTACTTACTCACTAATTTGATCTTGTTTTGCCACGCAAGATTCATACACATATCCACTGTTTCCTTTGATGCCAATTGTTGGATACCGTATAACACTTCATTTATAATCATACAAACACGAATCGAGAAGAAAAGAGAAGAAGAAATGAAGGTTTTAAATAGAGAAACAAATAGAGAGAGTTAAGAGAGAATATAGAAAAAGAAATGAGAAAGATATATTAAAGTGAACTCTTGCTTACCTTTTCCAAAGAGGAAAAGGTATATATACACCGACACTTTAAAGAGACGAGCGGGATATTTGACTAGGACCGGGCTAGGTTTTGCTTGGGGTTTTAAACCTGAATAATATACAATATTAGATTTACACTATCGAGCCCGATTCCTGGTACTTTTCATTAAAAGTTAACTTACATTGATTGACGGAGGACTCGTACAAGTAATGAATGAACTTCCTGTTCGGCTCAATATTTTGAGGCTAACAACGTTTATAAAAGAAATTTTATAAAAACAAGTTACAAACTACTTCTGATATATAAGATTGGTTATTTTTATCAAATAGTACATATTTTTAGGATTCCAAAACATTAAGAATCGTAATTTTTAGATCAATAACAAAGAAGTTATGAATTTTGCAAGTTTACGATAATAAATAACTTTATAAAAATAATTTTATAAAAGTTATTGTTCATATCAGAGATATTTATTTTAAAAACATCATTAATTAGATAGAACTTTTAATTACGAAGGCGTACTCGAAAGAAATCATAAGAAACTCGGAAGCTAAATGAAAAAGATACGACATTTTAAGGGTTTACCGGCGATTAATTTATATAAGCCGTGAAAAGTAAAAAGTTACTGTTCTCGTGGACCTCATATTATGAAAAAGTATTATTTGATATAGCTTTCTATTACGAAAAGCTTGGAGTATGAAACATAAAATCGGGCTTAAAACGGAAAAGTAACGTCGTTTTTACTAAAGTAATATTTATAAACGTTTTTACTTTATAGGTGTTGATTTACAAATGCAATTAGATGGTGTGTAGGCATAAAGAATTAATATTGGTATTAGTAATCATAGTGCTTAGTTTACTTTTCGACCTATTTGGATTAGGTTGATTCGGTCATTATCAGACGCACTTTCTGTGATTATATGTTAACATTCAACAAGGTGGAGTTCAATAGACCCTCGACATTTTACATTTATTATAATTTACAGGTTTTAGGGTGGAGAAACCTATGCATGTTTTACAATTGGGACGCAAGTGAAATTTTTACATTACGATTACGTGTTTTCCTAAAGTAGTGATAACCTCTGGGCCCATATCATGAACCTATCAATTACTTTGTTGTGAGCGCGAATGTTATAAATAGATCTATTTGGGATTGACATCCCTGTTCGGGTGAGTCATGCTCACTGTGCCAGTATGCCAGACAACGAACATATACCATGTCGGACATATGATGTTGCGGGTTAGAACATCATCACGGGCAATGTTGGTAATTTATATTGCAATTCATACATGTCGAGCTTTAGTGTCATGAGCTTAAGAAAACGTAATCACTTTTATTGATGTTGGCATCTGTTGCATTTATCATGGGGGAAATCTTGCGGTCCTACATTTAATCATTACAAAACCTATGAATTTTTTTACCAACTTATTGTTGACGTTTTAAAGAAATGTTTTTCAAGGGATCAATAAGGCACGAGGTGTAAGGAATACATTAGTGGTTTTGATTTGGATGTCACATGCATTAAAGATTTGGTTGCATTACTTTTGTATAATAGTTATGAACTAGAATCTTTGTATTTTAAAGAGTGAAGCTTCGCGGCTTGGTTTCAAAAGGTTTGCTAATCCAATGTATCAATTTTAAACGGCTTTTTAATGGTCGTTCTTATATATATCTTGTGCTATTGATCTATGAAGTATCACCCCTAACCCATATTCCGCTGCGACCCAATTTAAGGGTGTTACAGACTGGTATCAAGAGCCAAGGTTATAGAGAACCAGGTTAAATGTTTTTGCTGGACTATAACCGTTTTCAAACATTGCATTTATACAAAGGGACTTTCACGGGACATACATACATACATACATACACTAGTTGTTGCATTAGTTGGTGAGACTAGATGCATTATTGATTGATATACATGTTATGATAAATGTATATTACTATAAGAGTCTTATATTAAATACTTTATAGCTACTTTGATTTTTAGATATTGTCATGTCGGATTCGGAGGATTCCACAGTCACCTACAAGGCGGTATCCAGTCCATTTGGAGGTATGTCAGACATAGGATCTCCGGGAGTCGATGGACCACCCGTGATGCCAGAGGACCCATATTCTTATGTTGGTGGCCGCTTTTCAGGCACCACCTTCACCGGATTATGTGCCTGGCCCTGAGGAGCCAAAGCAGGCACCACTTTCACCAGAGTTTGTTCCTGAGCCTGTATACCCAGAGTTCATGCCACCAAAGGATGAGGTACTTCCAACTGAGGAGCAGCCACTATCTGATGCTGTAAAACCTAAAAATCTCAACAAGTGTAAAATTACCAAAATACCCCTAATGCAGATAAATTTATAAAAGCTTAAATAAACTTCATTTTAAATGTTAGAAATTATAAAATGCATCATGTGACAATTATGAAATTTATGTATATTAAACATTCCTTATATTATATAAGAAAAAATTAATTAATATTTTATGTCTATATAAGTTATGCGATATTAAGTGTATCTTAATTATGTATTTAATACAAATTAAAGTAAATTAAATATGGATAGTTACAAAATAAATATGGCAAGTTACAAATTAGATTTAGCTATTAGAAGCCCATAAAAATCGGTCAAAACTACCTAATATAATTCTTTTTATACATCTTATTTGTTAAACCTAATAACCATAACCATCGAAACCCTAAAAATACAAAAGAGGCGGCACCAAAGTTTTCCAAGGGCTAGCACGAATTTTCTATGGGTGTTGTGGAGATCAAAGATGTGGGAAATATATTGGAAAGATTGTAAGTCGCTTGGGTCTATCGAGAAATTATTTTGGTTTGAATAACACAACCGAATAGCATAAATTCATAAATCATCCAAGAATCATCAAGGTTATTTTTTGTATCTCATTTTCATCAATATTATTCGTTCTATGCTTAAGAAAAAATATTCTTGCATGTTATATTGATTTAATAAATTAAAAACATGTTCGAAAACCACTAATTTTTAGCTTATTATGAAATCGGCATAACAATTATTTTGTACAAATTAATTTACTTTGCACTCGAGCTTCAAAACTAGGCTCGAGTGTTCGTTGTTGGAGTTCTGGGTAAGCACGTTTTTGAAAAGTGAATGAATTATGATTTTGTAAAACCTAAAAATCTCATCAAGTGTAAAATTACCAAAATACCCCTAATGCAAGAAAATTCATAAAAGCATGAATAAAATTCATTTAAATGTTAAAAATTATGAAAATACAATATATGACAATTATGAAATTTTGTAAGATTTAAAATACCTTATGTTATATAAGAAAATAATTAATATTTATATATGTATACTTTTGCCGAAATTAGTTAATATTTATTTAATTATAACTTTACAAATTAAATAAATTAAAATAGGATAATTATAAAATAAATATTGGCAAAGTATAATCTGATTTAAACTCATTTTGTAAGCCCCAAAACTCGGCATATTCCTATTATAACTCTTTTATTCATTTTATTTTGTTTAAACTCTAAAAACAATATCACCGAAACCCTAAAATACAAAAAGAGGCGGCACAAAATTATTCCAGGGCAAGGACGATTTTTCTAAGGTGATTTGAAGGTCAAGGAGTGTGGGAAAAATAGTGGGAAGTTTGTGGAGTGATTGGTTCGATCGTGGTTATTATTTGGTTCGAATTAAGCAACCGGGTACTATTAAATCATAAAATCATCAAGAATCATCAAAGGTATTTTTATATCTCATTTATCATCATATTAATCCATAATATACCTGGGAAAAATGTTCATGCATTTTATTTTGATTTTATAAATTAAATCATATTCGAAACCCTAATTTCTAGGTAATTATGAAATCGGCTTAAAAACCATTTGTACATTTGATTTTATATTTTTCTAAGGGTGTAACTTAAATGAAAGTATAACTTAAATGAATGGTTTGTAATTCGAATTCATCATTTCTTTAGGTTCGGTCAAGAGGGAGTGATTGTGATATTCCTGTGGTGTTTTCTTTGGTTATTGCTTTGCTTCGGAATAAGGTACGGATATTCTTGACACCTACTCGACTTTACTATTACTACGATTAAGTAGTACTTTCGTTTGTTTCGTTATTCGTACAGATATTCTGACCTTATCGTTAAGGTTTCTCATGACATATTCCTCTCATTCTTTGATTACTTATGTGATTTGCTTCATTTGCTCTGAGCCTTTTATCTTGGTTCTCTTATATGATCTGTTATTATGTTCCATTTGAACCCTGCTATGCTACCTTTGATATTTGAACCTTTGATATTTGAACCTTTGATATTTGAACCTTTGATATTTGAACCTTTGATATTTGAACCTTTGGCATTGAACCTTTGCTATGATCCCTTTGAAATGAACTTTGATATGACTTTGCTTTGAACCCTTCAGTTTGAGAACCAAGCCACTATTTGTTTCCTAGCCATGAAGGTAACATGGCCGTGTCATTGATGCACCTTTGGCATGACTCATGTGTGAGTGAGTGATTTCTCACGCCGTCCCCCATTTGATATTATATGCGCATTATGAAGATTATTATTTGTTTAAGGGGCGTATGGATGCATCCTAGATTTGTTTTGTATTCGATGGATTATGACATTATGATATTTGGATATTTGGTGACTGATGTTTGGGTGCAATCCACGTCTTTCACATTTGGAGCTCGCTACTCCATGGTTACTATGATATGATTTGTTTGGGCTTGGTAATTGGACTTGATTCGATTTTCTGATTCATCTTATCTTACACTATGAATTGACTTCTGATTTGTCTTACCTTATATTTGTATCCCTTTGATCATGTCTTGTGATATCCTTTGTACCTTGTATCGTATCCTTTGATTTTCCGTTATCTTTTGCGTTCGATTATATATATATCTGTTCACTGGGCTTTGTAAGCTCAGCCGCACTTTCTTTTCCTGCGGCAGGTATCTAAGCTAGGAGCTGGGGTTGCTTTCAGGCTATGAGTGCTGAGTGTGGACTTACCCTAGAGATCTTAGTTTTGATATATGAATTGTTTCTTTTCAAGACATTTGTTATTTCGGTTATTTCGTTTGGATATGTTTGTCCTTTGAGAACTTATGTACCTTAAGTCATGTTGACTTATTTTTCCTTTGGTTATTTATTAAGACTTCCGCTGTTTATGCTTGTGTTAAATGATTGTGTATGCTTTTTTGATGTCACACCAATATTTTTGTAATACTTCTTATACTTCTACCCTACTGGGGTCGGGGGTCGGAGGCGTTACAGTTTTCTACATCTTCTCCTATTACTATCTTCATAACTTTTAAGTTTCCAATTAGTTCGTCAAGAGATAAGGTTGTTAGATTCTTTGATTCTTCAATCGCCGTGACTTTCGCGCGCCATTTTGGATGTAGTGCCCTAAGAAATTTCCTAACACAATTCTTGCTAGAAAAACTTTCATCAAGTGCTTTTAGACTAGTAATAATAGTGTTAAATTTAGCAAAATCATTATCTATTGATTCCTCTTCCGGAATCATAAATTGTTCATATTGTTGAACAAGGAGATCTATTTTGTTAGCTTTGACTTGATTATTACCTTGATGAGTGATTAGTAAAGTATCCCAAATTTCTTTTGCGGTTTGACACATAAAAATTCTTTCGTATTCTTTACGTGGCAAAGCATTATAAATTACTATTTTAGCTTCATTATTTTTTGCAAGTTTCTTTTTAAGATTATCATCTTGTTTATGAAAAAAAATACAATTTCATCCTTTTTAGTTTCGGGATTAAATTGAATAGGAGAAAAATCACCATCGGTAATCACATGCCAAAGATCTAGATCTTTTGATTTCACATAAGTTTTGAATCGATTTTTCCAATAAATAAATCCATCACTTTTAAAAAGTGGTGGTCTTTGCATAGATTGTCCTTCTAAATATTTTTCCGATTCCATAGATCGATTCAAGTTTTAAAATATAATTTATTTTAAAAATCTTGTTTAACGTGGCTCCTGATACCAATTGTGGAAAACTAGAAAGGGGGTTGAATAGTTTACCGCTTTTTAATTTAATATTTAAAATTTGTTTATAAAAACTTAGATTTGACTTTTTGTGAATTCAATACTTGCACAATATGAACAATGTAAATATGTAGAAGTAAATAAAAGATAAGAGTTGGAAAAAGATACAAACCGCAACACAAAGATTTATTATGTTCGAGTTACGAAAGCTCTTCTTCGGACGTACTCCTCCCCGAGCACCAAAACTCGAGAGTTTTTCTTCACTATTCAACATGCTCCTTTTTATGGCGGAGAAAACCATACACAACGTTTCTTATATCAATTTCCGACACTAAGCTAGATGTCGAGTTCTAATCTTAGCTAGAAACCAATCTATCACAACACAACTTCAATCACGACTAGTTTCACGACTAAGGTTCACAACAACTTCACAACTACTTCAACAACTCCACTACACAACTTATCTTCCACCTAGTTACACGACTACACAAACTTCTCCAATCTTCACAACTTCACACAAACCTTCACCTCACACTCTTCTCAACTACACTAAACACTTATATCACAAACATATCTAACTCTACACTAAAAAGGATCAACCAAGATCGCAACTAACTACTTACACAACACTCACCACAAATCCTAAACAACTACACAACTTGAACAAGATTACCAAAAGATTTACAAGGTATGATATGGGAATTTGCAGTACAAGAGCGCCGCAACAGCTAAATGGCTCTCTCTTTTGGTGCTGTAATAATTTCTTTTACTAGATGACACAGGAGCATCTTCTTCTCTTGCACCATGAAGAAATTGAGTGGCTGGCAATCACTTGGCACAACAAAGCTAAATGATTAGAATGATCAAAGGATTTTAGAGAGATATGTGGTCTGTATATTTAAGCAGCCGCAAAGAAAGAGCACTGCAAAAGCGGTGAGCGAAAAAAATGTTGAGGAATAGTCCAGTATTTATAGAACAAGAAGGAGGAAAGCGGAGTCTATCGGGCCGACCATCCCTTAAAATAGGGGTCACCAGCCCCCTTATAATGTTAAAGGGGTAAACGCCATGTGATTTAACGAGGGGTCGCCACCTTTCCAGAACGCTCCTCTTTTATCGATAGTCCTATCATAGGGGAGGTAATTTACTATCTAGGCGCCTTTTCTAGCCATTTTAGGTTTCGGACAACAAAACAATTTTGAAATATCAGAAACATGTTTTAATTTTTCGAATAACAATATTATATACTTTTATAAATCGTAGACAAAGATTGTTTTGTGATGATTTTATAACAAAAGTTTGACACACAATTCTACTTATAAAAGTTTCTTTTGATCATACAGATAATCAACGAAGTAACAATTGTGTTTTAATTCCATACCTTGGAGTGCGATATAAGTTTTGAAAAATGAATATTAACCACTAATTACTTGTTATATGTTGTTAAATTCTTTTCTCATTGACGCATGTTTATTTTATATTTTGCGAGTGATAGTACTCAAACACAGTAATGGGTGCTGATTGCAACAAACAATATCTAATAATGTTTTTAGACCAATTATTACTATTAACAGACCGGTATAAACTCAGCCACACCTAACTTGCATACAAAAACGCGCTACACCAAAAAATTTATCGCAACACCCGCCGACTACACTAATGTGTTAAAAATCCAGCAGTACAACGGTCCCACTTTCAATCGTTTGTTTTTCCTGCTAAAACATTGTCTTCCAACACAAACAAATGTCCTTACTCTAAATCCAAACCCGCCACAATAACGAATATAATCAATTAAAACTACATAAACCTCTAACGAAAGACAACCAGCTACAATCCGAAACATGAAGCCAAAAAATTACAGATCACAAACATTAAGACATAAATAGAGCCTCTAACAACGGCTCGTAAAAGGTTAAAGAACTAAAGTTAATGGCTCTAGATGCGGCAGTATTTAAACAACAAAAATGACACATGAATAGCATCCCTTTATGAATCTCAGCAAACAACAGCCAAACAATCAAAAATAACCGATACCATCCAAGAACCCAAAATAAGCCGAATCTTTTTAAGCTTAAAAATCTAACTAGAAGCTTATTTATGACATGAAATGGTAACACAATAAGCTATTTAATGGTTAGAACAAGAAGAGAATAAGCTTAACAAATAAAAAAGCCACAAGCTTTTTGAGCCGTGAGCTTTTGAACAAAATAAGCCACGAATTGAGCTTATTTAACCACAAAACAAACACTAATCTACCCGAGGCTCTTGATACCAAATGTCGGTTACCCGTAATCACTTCACTTCATCACATATTACACGAATTAAACCAGCCGTTTACTACCCGTATAAGCCTATCACCCCGCTACAACATAATTAATATGACCGAAGACCTAATATTCCTAATGAACGTACTTCCTTGTTCGACTCAATATTTTGAGGGCTAACATTATGATCTTGTATATTTTCAATCTGTAGGAACATTCATGAAACTATAGGTCTCCTACACACACAGAAGCAAAATGGTGTTGCTGAAAGGAAAATAAAGCTCTTAGAAGTGGTTAATTCCATGTTTTCTTACTCCCCGGGTTGAGTGAGGGGTTCTGGGGAGAAGCCATGTTAACAACGGCTCGCTATTTATTAAATAGGGTTCCTAATAAAAGAACAAGAGTATCCCATATGAACTTTGGTATAAGAAACGACTCAACCTGTCATATTTGCGAGTTTAAGGTTGTAAGGCCATAGTAAGGCTTTCGGGCCCGAAAAGGAAAACTTTGGGTAAAAAGGGTATTGATTGCATCTTTGTTGGATATGTTGAGCATTCCAAGGCATATAGGTTTTATGTCATTGAACCTAATGATTCTGTGTCTATTAACTCAATTATAGAATCAAGAGATGCAATATTTGATGAGAACCGTTTCTCTTCAATACCTAGACCAAATGATATTATACCAAATTCGGTTGAATCTCAAAGGGATGATCATTCTGATGATGTACCAAGTGAGATTCCCGAACCTCGAAAAGGTAAAAGAGTTCAGAAAGCTAAATCATATGGTTCTGATTTTCAGCTATATTTAGTTGAGGGATCAAGAGATCAAGTTAGATCACAATACTCTTACTGCTATAATATAGAGGAGGCTCCTAGAATGTATAATGAGGCTATGAAATCTCGTGATGCTACTTTCTAGAAAGAAGCAATTGATGATGAGATTGGTTCTATTATGGAAAATAATGCATGAGTTTTATCTGATTTGCCCCCTGGTTGCAAACCTTTATGTTGCAAATGGATCTTCAAAAGGAAGATGAAAGTCAATGGAACAATTAACAAGTTCAAAGCTCGATTGGTAATTCAAGGCTTTAGACAAAAGGAAGGGATCGATTACTTCAATACCTATGCACCAGTTGCTCGTATCACTACTATTAGATTGTTGTTAGCTTTAGTAGTTACTCACAATCTAGTGATCCATCAAATGAATGTCAAAACAACATTCTTAAATGGTGATTTGGATGAAAAAGTGTATATGAAGCAACCGAAAAGATTTGTTATGTCAGGTAAT